>JAUCMU010000021.1:7337395-7349969 GCA_032275025.1 Enteromius treurensis | reverse complement strand
GCTGAACGAAACGAACTGTGATAGGTTGTTTGACCTGTCGGTCAAAAGGCCTTATGGGCGGGCCTTGATCAAAGAAAGCAGCTATGAATTCCAGACCTTCAGTTGTCAGTCTGAAGGACTGGCTACGCGAGACTAGAGAAGGCCCATCATTTCAAAGGAGAGAAGCATTTTCAAACACCATAAAAATTGCAATGTATGCTAACAAAATAAACATAGTACATTTTGATTTCACGTGAACTTTAAGGCCTAGAAAGGTACAGTAGTTAGGACATTGTTAAAATAGTTAATGTGAAAAGTAATTTTATGATGCTACTTTTGGTGATTGGAGAAAACAAAAATAACTACTTTATTTAATAATTTCTTCTTTGCTTAAATGCTAAAATGACTGGCAGAATGTTTTGGGAAGCTTGTTTCCTTTTTTTGTAGGTTATTAATTCTCTTTCGTGACAAGAATATTAATTCCTGTTTTAAAATGATTTTACTAATGTAGAAAAACTTTTTTTATTTGTGGTTCATTTGTATATTTATTTTAAGAAACAACCTTTTAGATTATTATATAAATGGATCATTCTGATGCTTTTACAGTATAGACATCTTTTTACTGTAAATACTATTTACTGTAAGTGGTTCTTCTTTAAAAAGTATTGTTTAATTTAATGTGTTGCCATTTCAAGTAACTGCTGAACCAATGCGAGTTTCTGTTTCCATTTCAATGTTTCTGAGGGGTTTATAGTAAATAGAGTAAAGAGAGTAAATACTTTGACACCTAATCAAAACCCGAAGGTGCTTCAGATGTAATGGTATGCTGTCGTATGACCATGACCAAATTTCATATACAGTACATGCATCATATCACAAGATACATGACAAAACACTGAAATTTTCAATTTAAGTTAAGTATAAAAACATTACTATTGGACAATAAATGTTGCAATGTGATTTGATCTCATTTTCCAGCATTATGCCGTTCTGATTCAGAACTTCCGGAGTATGCAATACAAATCTTTTTATTATTATTATTATTTTGTCTGCTCTAGAGGTAAAACAGTGGCTTTTCAAAAATTAAGATACATTTCTTGCATCTGAAAAGTACATGAGTCAAGTTTGCAGAGTTTTCTCCAGACAGTTCCTTCCTATAAATGTCTACACTTTTAGAGAACAATGAAGTAGCTAATGAGCTCCACTCAGGAAAAATAGTGACATCATTTCCTTTTATACTGCATCACAACTGGTTTATCAGCACAGTGCAAACCCTATTAAATAAAGGTTGGTATTGCAGTATATTTGTCATGGTATACCATTTATGTGATTAATTATATATTAAAAGTGGTGTTAACATAATACCTCAACATTTTTCAATGTTTTGCGCCATTAACTTCATTGGTAGTGTCCAAAAAGTTAAATGGGGCTTTTTTGAGAATGAAATGACACTCAGACTCATAGTAGGTCATTAAATGTGTCATTTTTCATCATTTAGTAATAGCCAGTGGTGTGGCGGGGCAGACTACTAACTTAAAAAACTGCCATGGAAAAATGTACTTGTGTAGTCTACATTTTTTCATAAAAACTGATTTTCCCAATTTATAGCTTAAAGATCCTGATATTTACGCACATTCCTGTTACCTGATGTTTTTTTATGTTGTGTTCATAAAGTCTGAAAATATTTTATACATTTGATCATTTTCATGAAAACCACTTTTGTATGTGATTAGGCAGCCTTTTAAGGCTTCTATAAGTTTCCCCTTTGCCTGGCATGAATCATTGTGGATTGATTCAGTTTGATCATTTTTCCATTCTACGTAGCAGTAGACTGAGATCAATATTCATGCAAATGAGCTTTTAAGGTATGCAGTGGCCTTAAAAATGCATGTAATAATTCATCTGGCAGCTGTGAAAATAAACCTGCATCCTTTATCTTAAAGATCAACTTTTTATTGAAGTAAAACAATTGAAAGAGGGGGTAAACTCACATATGAGTTTCTTTTTCTCCTCTGCATGTTGGTCACAATTATTGGCACCCCTAGAAATTCTTATGAGTAAAATATTTCTCAAGTATTATTATTCATGTTTACATTTTTCTTTAGCACGCCAGGGTGACTAGGAGCAAGTTGTCCAGCCGTGATGTCCTGATCCACAAATATGGGGAATACAAAGGCCAAATTTTAATCATCCATCACAAGGTAAAACCAAAGAATATAGTTCTGATGAGCAGTGAAAGATTGTTGAGCTTCACCAAATAGAAAGTGGGTATGAGAAAAGAGCTAAAGCGTTGAAAATCTTGACAAAGTCTCGCAGCCAATGTGTACGTATTCATACGAGGTGGCACATTCGTACAATTTGTCGAATGCGGGGTTAGGTGTAGGTCATTCGTACAAATTCATACGAATTGGCGACTTGTAAAATATGTACAATTTAGCAAAAATCATACACCGTAAAACAAATTCCATAACATGTACGTTAAAAACTGCTAGCTAATATAATGTTACACTACTGAAATCTGTTTTGTAGCTTTGAAATACAATGATGAACACTAAAAGCAGGCGGTGATGTGAAAGTCACATGATGAACCAAAGCCCATCACTGACAGCTTTTAACTATAAACATATGTAGAAGGAGCTCAGTGTCATTCACACAAACACTAAACACCATCACGATGAAACTTATTAAACTAAATCCTTTTTTATGTGAAAATAGTATTTAAGTTCTTCTTTTAAAAGTATTGTTTAATTCAGCGTTTCTCAATCCCGGTCCTCGCGCCCCACCACTGCATAGAAACAACATAATCTTTATTTTTCATACAGTCTATGGTAACCATCCGGACGTGACGTCATGCAAGATGGCTGTTGGATATCCATATCTAATCCTCCAGGTTGCAGCGATAGGCTACTCAAACTACAGCCTCTCTCAACTGTTTTCCTCCAGCAGCTTGCTTTAAATAATGAGACCAAGCTCAGCTATTTTGTAAATTATAGCAACCACGTTGCTATACCACGCTTATACGCTCTCGTTATTATGTGTGTGTTCGACTTAAAGCAGCACTGCGCAGAACGATCAGTGTTTGACATCAAAGTACCGCGAGAGCGAGTGCAGAGAGCACATAGCTCTCAGTGTAATGATGTCACACAGCGATCAGCCTGTGCAGTCAGTGCTGCTTCAAGTTGAACGCAGCTCGTATAGTTTCGTGGAAGGGCAGTGTTAGGTGGCTCCATTGCATCACAGAGCTTCCGATTTAGACCCGTCCAATAAACCCTGCTGGTATAACTCCACCGTTAAGTATTATATAGTTCTCAGTCTTTGTAACATGTTTCAGCGATGCATGGGTTTACAAACAGTTCTCAAAATTGACTTTTCACGGTCTTTAATACAAGTTGTGTGAATTCTCAAAAAACATCAAAACAATTAAATTCATGATTGTTTTTTTCATTCAAGTTTTTTGGCACCAATTTGAACTTTTTATTAAACAAAACTATGTTAGTGTACTTTGCTGCCATTAATTAATTAATTATTTAATATCAATTTTAAATATAGTACCGATATATATGTAGCGGAAATTTTAAGAAGCATCTCTAAAGAACTTTACAACGACAAAGATGACATTCTAAACAGCATTAAAAGAACAAATTGTATTTACAAAACATCATTTTCATCTTAATTTCAGTTTCAGCATCTCTTTAAACGAACACACCAAAATGTATTTGTGATTTGACAGTTGTAGTAACCTGTAGTAAATCTGTTCTCTCCAATACCCCCTTCCCTTGCTTAGACCCTCCTGGTTTGATGGGTCCGATAATCGGGATGTCTCCAGATAAGAAAGCCGAATCTCCCGGAGCGCAGGGCGTGTGTGGAGCTGGGACTCTCCCTGAAGCAGAGAGTGCTTCCAGTCCCATGGCTACCAGTCTGGACCAGATTGGTCGGGCTGGAGCATTGAGTGTGGTGGCGGGTGAGTCTGAAGATGATGAACTAACCAACCTGAACTGGCTTCATGAGAACTTGCTGCAGAACTTCACGCTCGGAGGCGAAGCGCAACCTATCAACAGTCCGCTGTTTGACATCGAGGGAGGCGGTGGGTCGCCACACAGCAACACCGCCTCGTCCACCTCCTCTATCTCTGCAGGGAGCGAGAGAGATCCTTACAAGTCAAAGCCTCCTTTCTCTTTCTCCTTACTGATATACATGGCTATCGAACAGTCACCCAGCAAATCTCTCCCAGTGAAGGACATCTACGGCTGGATCCTCAAGCATTTTCCATATTTCTCCAGTGCCCCTACTGGCTGGAAGAACTCAGTGCGCCACAACCTGTCCCTCAACAAGTGCTTCCGCAAAGTAGAGCGAAGCATAGGAAAGGTAGGAATAATAGGCATTCTCATGTGGTGTTTGTAAGGGAGAATGTACAGCCAATCGACCGGTCATTAACATACAATAAATGCAGACATAACCAAAATTGTAATACAGAAGCATAATGGTTATGAGTATAAGAATATTATTATTATCATCATTATTTTTTCTGTCATTATTGGATGTTTAATTGTATACCAGTGCTCTTATATTTAACTTTAAGTGCAAAACTATTACAAATATTACAAAAAAATAAATATTAGAAAACTTAAACTTAAAAGTAAGACATGTTCCCTTGGCAATTAACTGAACTAAAAAAAGTTTAAATTCATGTAAACTAAAACTTTTTTTATTTTTTATTAATAAGAACAATAGATACAAGCAGAACAGATTTAACAGCAAAACAGAATTGCTAAAAAAAGAATTGCTTTTGGTGTTTTTTGGTGCTTTTGCTTTTTATTAAATGTAATCTTTACTGAAATGTATGTTCATATTTTGAATTGTACTTATGTAATGCTCAAATGCCTAATTAAAAAATAGTATTTTAGTAAGATTTTAATTTTAGAAATGTATTGGTTATCTGATATAATTGATAAATGGCATAAGATAAGATGTTCAGCTGTACTCCATGTCCAAAATAATAATGGGAAAAAAATTCAAAATAAAATAAAATAAAATATAATACAAAATAAAATATAATACAAAATAAAATAAAATATAATACAAAATAAAATATAATATAATATTAAATATAATATAAAATAAAATAAAAAATAAAATAAAATAAAACAAATTTTTTAAATTTTTTTATTATGTGTGACCACATAGTGCCACACGAGAGATGTGAAACTAGCACATTGAGTCCAGTTGCTAGGGACAACGCTCCGATGCAGTTTAGTGGCCATTACAGAAAAAAACATTTGACCTCAGAATGCTGCGACTGACCAATCAGAATCAAATATTCCAGAGAGCCTTGTAATAAATTAGCATAGCACCTTTTTATGAGGAGCGATTCACACAACATTGATGCAGAGCACTGGCTCAGACGTTTAACTAACTGGGTCAGTGTATAAAGTAGTGCACGGCTGACTGCAGTGTGCTAACAGGGTTGTCAAGAGGGATATTGGTTTAGGGCGTTTTGAAAACCGATGTGTTCAAAGCAGGGCAAGCAGCCAGTTAAATGAAGCGAGGCAGATGTTTTCATTTCTTCTACGTGAACTGTAGATGGCGAAATGATTTATGGAACGGTGAGGATGGTATGTTTCATTAACGTGTGACATTGCGTGTGAATCTGTGGGTTTCATATGTCTCAGCCTGGTGTCTGTTGCCATGGCAATGTTTCCTCTTTCCTGTTTATGAACACGGCTAGTGAAGTGAGTCAAGGTCATATTCCCCCTGCAGGACCACACCTCAGACAAAGGGTGATGAGTCCTTTATTCACACACACACACACACGCACACAATACCCCATGCAAACACAATAGGAGCTACTGTTCCACGTGGTTCCCATCCCATGCGGTCATTATAGTTTCATGATGGCTTAAAGTGATTTTGCAGCTAATGTATGATGTGCTTATGAATGTGCCGTGCACTCACAGAGAGACAGATGGTCCTGTTGTCATTTAACCTGAGCTTTCTCCTCACACCAGCATGCTGATATCATGCTTGCTTCTTTCAGTTCTGACTCCTCCCCTCTCTGTTTCTTCTAGACCAATGGGAAAGGCTCTTTGTGGTGCGTTCACCCTGAGTTCCGGCCCATGCTGATGCAAGCCCTGAAGAAACAGCACTTCCCGAATGCACATGCCTTCTGCACTCCTCCTGCCTCCCCTCCTAGGTATCAACACTAATTTTATTATATGACAAATGCAGAATTCTGATGTTTATCATGGCTTAAGTTGGTAGAAGCAATGCTTGTATGCTGCTTATTAGGATTTACTCTGAGAACTGTGATAGGATACACTTCCATTGCAAACTGCTTTGTTAAATATAGTGTGAATGGTTTGGTTTTGATGTGTCATGATGTTCTGCTAATGTTTGGCGTAGACCGTCATGTCTAATCTAGGTTGTCTATAATAAAAAAAAGTTGCTGTTTTGTTGCATTAATCTAAAATTTGTATTCAGCTGTTGTCACATGTGTGCCAAGATCGGTTGTTTTAAATGTTGACAGCAAATAGATTCAATTAGTTGATTAGTTCATTCAAGCCTTTTTTTTTGCTGATTCAGAACATACACTTGATACACAATTAAATAAAATTAAAAATTAAATTAATGCATTTAAAATAACATAAACATAAAAATAACATAACTAAACATATGAAAGGCAAAGTACTTCATATAAACTTCATATATATATAAAGATAGATAGATATAATTAGTCAGCATATTGATAATAAATCCCATTTTATGATTGGCTGACAAAGGTGTGCAATTATTTTTTTAAGGAAACACACAGCAAACGTAGTTCCAGGCGGCTCTTTGACTGCATTACAGTTCCATTCCAAGCTCTTACAAATCCAAAATAGCCAAAACTCACAATGCCACTGGCCAAGCAAATAAATATAATAATCAATATGATGAAAACGACAGCTCATTTCCATGTTTTGACACAAAATTACGTTTTATTACGTATAAATATAACACAACGCAAACACATACTCTATCTCTCCCGCTATCTCACCCTCAGACACACATAAATTAACATACACACTAATGTTGTTAGCACTGTTACTCTGACGACCTTATCTTTAACATCAACTTAAAAAAACAAGCAAAATTTTCACTGTTTTAGCCGAACACTTTCTCTCTCATTAATCTCTCTACCTCTCTCTGTGCATACATACACACACACGTTGGTTTTTGTGATTTATGGGGACTCTCCAGAGGCGTAATGGTTTTTATACTGTACAAACTGTATGTGCTATTGCCCTACACTCACCCAAAACCTAGCCTTTACAGGAAACCATGTGAATTCCCAAAAAAACCCATCTAGTATTTTTTCAAAGCCTTTTGAATTACGGGAACACTGAAAACTTTATTATGCAAATTTGTGTCCTTATAAGCACACACACACACGCATAACTTTTAGTTATTAACTGCGTTATTCTTCTATCAACAGTTCAAGCCTCCGTTGATGTTTTGGAATTAATAACGGAGATGTTGGAGGAGATGCGGAAGAAATAATTCTACTTGTATAGCGTTTTTAAGTATAAACACCTAACAAATACCTTGAAATCAGTCATCTGACTTGTCTTGAAGTGTAGCAGCTGTAGTATGGTGGAGTAATTGACGACGGGCCATTGAATTATAAGAAAAACAGTTGACACCTGAAGTTGTAATGCAGTCTCGATGCAAAGCAGATTTTTCATTTACGTTATAAAATAGAAAACTGTTGTTTTAGCTTTTTTTTATTTAATATTTCAGATTACTGTTTTTTCCCCCCCTTTATTTTTAAATCAAATAAATGCAGCCTTAATGATCACAAACTTTTAAATGTCTGTCTCTGTGTGTGTGTGTGTGTGTGCACAAGATAATAATACTTTAGTCAAAACTGTAGTTAACTGATACATTGCGACACAGATTTCATCATATGGTTGCCTCTGAAATTTGATATAACCGATTGTGATATAAGACTTCAGTCTAGAAAATATCTAACTGGTGTGTTTAACATCTTTCAATGCTTTCTTTCTGTTCTTTAGTGCCTCGTCTCCTCCTCATCACCTTTTCACATCAGAGCAGGGCTGTGCCCTAAAAGGTAAGTAGACTTTATCAGGTCTGTTCAGAAAAATTCATAACCTGGTCACATCTTTTAAACACCATTATCAGATGCATCATCACACATTGAAGCCTATCACTCATCTCAGCTCTTTTTGTTCTGCTCACCCCATACTTGGTGCTTCTACACCATGCACATAGATGCCATCTCTTTCCTGTATTTGGTAACCTTGACAACCAAGGCACTGGTACTTTGAAATTAGAGAGCGACTGTTTCGCTCCTGGGTGGAAGTGACTCATTCACTTAAACACACACATCACATAGTCAATACTTGTGTGCATCAAACATTTCTTTCTCTTTACAGAATGTGATTTTGATGCTGCCACTGCCATGATGCTGTTAAAGTCTGCCTCTGAGCAGAACATTGACTCATGTAAGAAAAGACCATCGCATACACAAATACCTCATTTTTAATTTTGTTTGTTTCTTCTTTTATTCATGTTCTACATCAGGTTTATTTTAGTCAAGACATGCATCTAGGTACTTGTTCACATAATCACAGCAATCATGCGCATGTGTAATTGGCTTTAATCAGACATCATGCAATCCAACCTGTGTATTGGTACGATTCATTTATAATGTCACAAAATATTTGTGTTTCAAATGAAGGCTGTCTTTGTAAAGGGTTAGTTCACCCAAAAATTAAAATTCTGTTATTAGTAACTCCTTTGTTCATCTTCAGAACACAAATTAAGACATTGTTGATAAATTGTGTGAGCTCTCCGACCCTCCAAGACGGCAACACAACTGCAGTGTTCCCAGGTTCAAATACATAGCATAGGACATCAATAAAAATGTCTGTGACGTCAGTAGTTCAACCGTAATTTTATGAATCTATAAGAATATTTTTTTGTGTGCAAACTGAACTAATAACATTATTTATTCAACTATTACTTTGTTCCCCAGAACATAGTTAGCGATGTTTACATTCATAACGAAGCACACTCGTGCTAAACATTAACAATGATGATAATGTTGATTACGTTGTTGGGTACTCTCCAAAAGTTATGATAACTCTGGGACAAAAATACTTGAATAAATTGTTATTATTGTTTAGTTAGTGTTCTCGCAGCTTCCTAAAATTACGACTTAATTTGATTGCCACAATTTGTATTGTTAAATGTGCTTTTCATGAATAAAGACGACTTGACTCATTGTTTTTAATCAATATTATTGCGCACAAAATGTATTCTCGGAGCTTCGGAAAATTATGACTGAACCGCTGATGTCACAAGGACTGTTTTACTTTGTTTCTGGACCTGGGAACATTGCAGTTGCACTGCTGTATATGTATCTTAATTTGTATTCTGAAGACGAACTAAGATGAGGGTGAGTAAATATTTTTACCATTTATAGTAATAAATCAAATCTGCTTAGAGTTGATTTAATTTAGAAAAAAATTAAGTAATGGCTGCTGAAAAACAGCCTTTTTCATCACAGGAATAAATTACGTTTAAAATAGAAAAACTTTTTAATGATATTTAAAATATTTCACAATATTCAAATGATTGCAGCCTTTATGAGTATGAAACATTAAAAACTTTGTGTACGATTTTGGTCATGCATCAATGATCCGTCTGCTTATTATTTCTCAGACCCAGATGATCAAGAAGGACCCATAGATCTCTCCCGAAGGGACTTGGTGGTCGTGAGTCGGGATCCAAAGCAGGATCACAACTACAGCAGCAACCCCGTTCCGCCCTGCCCTCGCCAGATGTCTCCTTCACTGCCGGTCAACTTCAGTCTGGCTCTACAG
Organism: Enteromius treurensis; assembly: GCA_032275025.1. Taxonomy (NCBI): domain Eukaryota; kingdom Metazoa; phylum Chordata; class Actinopteri; order Cypriniformes; family Cyprinidae; genus Enteromius; species Enteromius treurensis. The sequence goes on along the minus strand of JAUCMU010000021.1, from coordinate 7,340,106 downwards.
CACGATCAGGAGAGAGGAGGCCGGGGCCGATGGCCACGCAGCCCACTACAGGGTCCGCTTTTAGGAAAGAGGAGCAGAAGAGATTCTCGTCCAGACGTTGACGAGGAGCTCAAGGAGGCGGCCGGCTCGCTCCTGCACCTGGCCGGTATTCGCACCAGTTTAGTCGCCTCAAGACGCAAGAGCAGGAAACTCAGTCGGAAATGAACCAGATTCTGTAACTCCATGCTGTGGCCTGCCCAACCTCTCTCTTCTGGTTCGGTGTATCTTCCTTCTTGTTTGTAATTGTTGGGGTGTTTTCTTTCCTTTCGTCTTTTTAACTGGGATGACGCTCATCAAACATGGCAATACAAACACAGGAGAGAAAAGCCATACTGACATATTTTATGTACAGGAAAAGAAACCAATTTGAATGAACAGCCCACATCATTTGAGTTGAACAGTATGAGAGTAAAAAAAGTTACAAAGAGAAAGACGCTGGTTAAAAAAAACAAAACGAAAAAAAAAACCTTCAAGATTTGCATGCTTCCACCTCTAAATCAACACAAACGTATTTATACGGGAAATGAATGCATGGATTTTACAAGCTCCCAGGATCTCTCACGCTTCTTAACTATAGACGAAAAAAGCTTAAAAAAAATTGAGAGGGAGAGAGAAATATGAAAGTGCCATTGATTTTTGGATCATAATATAAAGATGATACAAAAGAAAAAATGCAATAATTAGTTGACCTAAATATCTGTAGTTATTTTATTTTTGTACTGCTGGTTTATATCTCGTGTGGTGGTGACGGCATGCCCCTGGGAGCCTTTTGCTGCCGCAGTTATGATGTCAAAACCATGTGACTCCTCCCGTGCATCCTGATTGGATCAGTTTTGCATCCCCATCCTGACCACTATGACTGGAGAACAGCTTGAAGGAAACCGTTTGTTTTTTTGCATGCACAACAGCCTCAGTGTTTCTCAGTTGCTAGCAATCAGGTGTTGTGCTATTCCACATGCACTGACTTAATTAAATCATTGCTTGCTTTGGGAGCGTACTGAATAGCGGCCAATCAAAACAAGAACCTCTTTACCTCTACTAATAGATTTGAATCACTCTTTCCCTTTCCTGCTCCTTGACTTTATGTTGGCGTGAGTGTCACTTCTGCCCAAATCAGGTCTTTGTCATCTTTTCTTTGGTTAAAACTGTGTGACAAAGCCTCCAGTAGGGGGAGCTCTGTGAAACGCCACTTCTTTCCATTGCTGCTTTTGAGCTGGCGCTGTGCTTCTCCAGACCTCCAGAGAGTTCAGAAGAAACCAGAGACATTGCGAACTGCACAATAAATGTGCCTGCAAGCAGAGACAAAGACATTCTCCCGTTGCTGCAGCTCACAGACGGTGCTGATCATGGGAGGAAGGATCACAGGAAGCGGAACAGGGGAGAGTGGACCGTATGGGAGAGCCAACTGGATGTGAACTGAGAACTGTGCCGCTTAAGAACTCTCTGGACTCCCGGCCATGTTTAACCCAGGTTATTTTTTTTATTTTTTATTTTTTTCTGTCCCCTCTGAGATCGCCAAAGTTGCTGCTCACAAAACTTGCCTGGCTGTGTGTTCCCAATAGTTTGTTTGTTTATGATTGGGTTTTTAAGTGTTTGTTTGAGGCTACATTAGGATTTTATATACCCGAGCATGTGAAATTGTAAACTTGTAACTGCCACTTGCCCCTTTACACTGGCAAACCAGAACGTTCTGTTCGAGTCGATTACTTTAAAACTGCCTATCCTTGTGAAGCTCTTTCCCTGTCACTTTAACCATGGCTGCCAATTTGTCCCCTCCTAGCTGTACATAGTGCTAATACAGAATGCAAGTATTAATGCAGGGAGGGGAGCCAAGCAGTAGTTTTAGAATTTGAGGCCAATTCTGAAAACAGCTGCCTATAAATTATTATATTACTGTTATTATTATTAAGATAAGGTTCACTAACTGAGTTGCCACTTCCCCATCAATTTTGTCATGTTCTTCTGCCATATGTGGCAGCTGAGCCTGATTTTTGATTTTGTAAGCTAACCTCTGTTAATAAAAGGTTTATAAAGTTTATTTTTGCCAAAGATATGCAATTGTTGCATTATATATGGTATTAAAGAATAAAAGAGTTTTTTCTTTTACTGATTTTGTGTTTGTTGTTGAGTGTAAAGCCACCCTTTCAATATCATTTCAATAATGACATCAGCAGGCACAAAGTCATTCATTTACAATGGAGAATAGTTTGTGTATGCAGAATTTTGGAATCAGGTTTGAGCTTTTATTTAACAATATTTAAAGGGGTCACTGGATGCAAAATTGACTTTACTTTGTTTGAACATAAATGTGTGTTGCAAGTGTGTGTATATATCCACCCTAAAATGATAAAAATCCACCCAGGGATTTAAAAAAAAATCCCCGTTCTCGAATCAGGCTGTTTCGAGATCCCAAGCAGAATGACTTAGTTCTGCACAAGCCCCTCCCACAACAATTACTTGAGAAGGCTGTCTCACCTTAGACCCACCCCATTAGGCATGGTTGCCGTGAACCGGCCCGAGTATGATTGTCCCCTTTCAGGGGAGTTGCTAGGGTCAGAAGAGATAAGGGGCTTAGCCCCTAAGAAGTACCCCACACACACACATATTAAGTGCAACATATTCCAAAAGATCAGGGGCTTTTGACAATACATCAGGGGCTTAAGCCCCCAAAG
>JAUCMU010000021.1:7299040-7313736 GCA_032275025.1 Enteromius treurensis | reverse complement strand
TGGTGCTTTTTGCCCCCCCCCCCCCCCCATACTTAAAAATAGAAATGTGGGGTTTCGTGACTTTATTATGTGTGGGGAAAGATACTGAAACAAGACATTTGACAACATCATCTTTCCAACTCAATCCCCCCTTTGTGTTCTCAAGGCATACCCAGATGTTTGCGTATACCCACTCGAAGGAGAAAAAGTCTTCTCTATTTGGTCTCAATCTTCACCGGCTGTGTTACCTAGGCCAGGTCAAGTGACCCATAGACAAACATCTACATATTATATACAGTATGCTATTACGTATATAACTGTAATATTGGTCTATAAAAAGGTCATTTTATATTACGCTGGATGATATGGCAGTCGTCTTGGACATGCTGACACCAGGGTTGTGCTAAGGCTGTCTCTATATTAGATTTTCACTGCATGATTATTGTGGCCAGTAGAAAAGACAAACACAATAATGAAATAATAATAATGCTATCTGACAAAAAGATACAATTTTTTTATTGTTTTGGGGTTTCGAGTAAGTACATCACAGTCAAAAAAGAGATTAACTACATTAGTTAACATTTACCTGAACTAACATGGCCTAACAAATTGTTGTATTTTTATTAACAAAGTTTAAGAAATGTTTCAGCAGTGTAGATGTGTGCCTGTTATATGGTTTGGTTTAGGGTTATTTACTTGAATGTAATTATGCACAATTTATTGTTATTATAATACTAAATACATGTAATGTGTAACAAGGACACCTTAAAATAAAGTGTTACCGTAATTTTTTGTGAATCTTTTTAAGTGAGCAAAAAAAGGAAAGGAAATATGATATCTCTGAAGCTTAGTGTCGTTGCCATGAGAGGAGAGCATCCAATGTTTGATCGGTGGTTACAGTGCCACGTGCATTTTTCTCACTGATATTTCTCACGTTACATACACTTCCTCACACTCATCTCTTCTACTGCCTTACCTCTTACCCCTTAAGTGTCTTACCTCTTTTTTTTAGTACTTCATTCAGATATTTATCTCTGCATTTAGCATACTAGCCTGTATTTAGAGCAGTGGGGGTGTCTAATTTGCTAAGGATGGTAGGATGCTTATGGGACCTTTATAAAATCCTAATATAAAATATAATAAAAATCAAAAAGTGCTGCATAGTGGAGACTGTGTTGAGTGCTCTTGGCCATGAATAGATAAATAGAGCATGGATTTTCAATAGGAAAATAGATGTAAACTGATTTTCATCATTTATTTTCATTGCAAGTTTATATGACACGCTATTATTTTAAGCTGTTTGTAGTGAAACATGATTATGTATGGAAGCATATGTGTAGCAATATTCAATTTGCAATGCAATATTCAGAATGACAATGCAATATTCAAAATGGCGATGTATTTCTTTTTTAAATTTACATTTTCCAATAACCCACATGTGCAAAATTTATGTAACATTTATTCATATGTAAATTGAACACTAATTTAAATTCTGTATAAGTTGCAAAATTACAATAAAAATGTATAACCCTAATTGATTTGATATGTGTAACATGTCCAAGCAGAAGTAGTAGCAAAATTATCATTTCAATGTTATTTGTGGGGACACTTACGATTGCATTTTAATCATGACGCCGTGGGATATTTGTAGCAAAACTCAATGCGACTTTAAAAATGCATTCCGAGCTGACCACGCCCACCCTCCGTCAAACATTGCTTCAAGGCGGAAGCGTGTTACTTTTAGATCGTTCAAAACATAGCGGCTGGACAAATAAAGTGAAGCTTGAAGAGAGAAACAGTGGTGTTTTAGAAGATTTGTATGCATATGTAGGTGACAGAACTAGATTAATACTGAAATGTTTCGCAGAATTATGGTCACGTGAGCCGCCACATTCTGCGCACGTCTATTTGTGGTATTACGGTACCGATACATAAAGCAGACAAAGAGCTGACAAAGACATATCTATTTAAATAAGAAATACATGTACATCCCCATTTTGAATATTGCATTGTCTCTTTGAATATTGCATTGCAAATTAGATATGGAGGAGAGGGGGAGTTGGGAAGCTAAGATCGAGATACTGAGGGAAGGAATTGTGGCTTTTTATAGGGTGTTGCTTGGATCTGATAAGGTTATGATCTAATTGTCTAATGAGATTATAGATACTGCGAATAATTACCCGTACGTGCTCCTCCCGAAATTAGTTTAGAGTCAAGTATCATTAAAACCTTCACAAGTAAAAGGTAAACAGCACATGTTATGTACATTGCATGTGTAAAAACACGTTACTACTATATTTCTAACAGTGTTAACACATCTATATATGACTTTAAAACATCCAGGAACTGCAAATACTGAATGATGTTCCAGAAACGTCCAACAATGTTCTTCACATGTTGCTTTTTTCTGCTGGCTGTCTAGCTCTCTTTGATGCTTTTGAACATTACAGTGGGTTTTAGTGTTTAGGTGATATCCATGGTTGAGTTTATCAGATACAGAAATATATAGGCTACAATTTGTACTCTTCTTGTAAAAGTGTAAACAAGAGAATGAAGCAGTGAAAATGTAAAACTGACTGTGATCTAACACAAAAATAACATTGCTGAATGCAATTAACTGCATGTGTTACTGTGTTAACTCTGAAGGCACTTTTTAAGTGTATATCTGATCTTCTTATGCAACCGCATCATTATATTCTCACAGCAGGTTTCCCCCTCACTTCATTCTCAAAATATCTGGCAGAATAGAGGATGGAAAATTCTGGCTTATATCTAAAGGACAATATTTTAGAACTTTACGTCCAACGCGCTGTTCCATTCCTGACTGATGTCTTCCTCCTGTGTTTCTTATGCGTTTGAGGCTCACGGCCCTTTTATCCAAACAAACAACTGCACAACATCCCTACCAAGACACACTCAACCCTCTACAGAGAGGCGGACTTCAAAGCACAGCTGTCAGCCACTAGAAACCTCGCACCTTTCCTTTCTAAATGATTCATTCTTTACTCTGTCTCTCTTTTTAATCTGCGCGAGCCCAATACTCCCCGTGGAATCAGGAAGGAGCTGGATTTCACTCAGGCATTCTCTCTTTCACCAGGAGAAAAAGGACCATTCAGAGCAGACATACCCTTCCAAAAGTTAATTAACAAAACAAAACAAACATCAATATGGCTGAAAAAGAAATTTTGGGACAGATTTTTTTTTTTTTTTTTTTATCCGTCACCCCATTTCCATTCAAGGATGCCAACATATCAGTAATGCTGACACTATTATTTATTGAGTGAAACGAATGAATAAAATTTCATGCTGTGAGAGACACGTGTGTGGTGCCCTCATAACACAAGCCAAAGCTGTCAAAGTATTCATTATCATTCAAACCTTGCCGCTGAGCCGCACGTCCTAACCTGCACACGTTTAAAAAGCACCCACACACATTCACACTTATTCACCTTGTCTGTTTTTTTTCCGTCTCTTTGCTCGCAGAGACCCTTGCATGATGCATTAGATCGGCTGTCACATAACCGGCTGGTACGGAGAGGGTGGGAACGCCTGTGATTGATGGCATGAGGATAATGCATGATTGGCTCTATGACTAATGATCATGGTGAGTGAGAGTGACACAGTGGAAAAGAAACATGAAGTCAGGAAATGATTATGACGGGCCAAAACAAATGACAGCTACTCTGACATCACCCACTGCCCGATGACACGCAACAGAGCGATGAGGGCAGTCAGAGAGATTGAGCTGTTGCCTGCCTTCTCTTCTGTGATGAACAATGCACCATTTACCCAGGCATCATAGCTCCACTTCACACTGAATACAAGCGAGCAGAGGTACGGCAATATGGAGTGATCTGTTTACCTGAAATGACGCACTGGGGGTCATGCTGGTGTCACTAGCTTTGCTCTTAATGCCATACTTTAAAGGGATACTCCACCCAAGAATAAAAACCCTGCCATTGTTTATTCATCCTAATGCCACCCCATTCTTTCTTCTGAAGAACACAAAAAGAGATTTTTTAGAAAAGTAATCCATCTCTGTCAGTGGATCTAATGCAAGTGGATGGGCCCTTTTAAATTGTGCTAATTTTTGCAAAATCTCTGCTTTGATATGTGAGGAATGAACAATATGTGAGGAAAAAACAATAAATGTAATTTTCATGCTCTTTGTTGAAAGTATTTACGTTTGTTGAAGACAAGAAATCACAGAGGCTCTCACACTAACAGCCCTTTTTGGAAAATGATTGGTAAATTACCATTTAGAGATGATGTGTAAACAGGTCCTTTTGAGAAATACAGGGAAATCGTTTAGCCGGTATTTGAAATTGAATGCCAGGAAATTACCTCAAAAAGTTTGAAACTTCTATCATTAAGTACTCACCCTCATGTTGCTCCAAATCCGTAAGACCCTTTGTTCATCTTCGGAACACCATGTCTACACCGAACTTGACAAAATAAAATAGAACCTATTCTGCTGTCTATACTGGACACGGCACGGTGCGACACATTCCCGACAGAAAAGTAATGCTGTTTCTTTTTAGAACATATTGATACAGATTTTCAACAGTCGCTTTGTCGCCTCCAATGTAGACAGACTTTAGTGTAGACACTGTGTGACCCTCCAGTTATGTTATTTTTGTTTTTCTTTGTGCAAAAAATGTATTCACATACTGTATGGGAAATCGTCGCCTTTTAAAATAGTTACGTTTTACCAAGATATCAGGTTGGTTTGAACAGCTACTAGTTTTTTTTGTGTGTGTGAATAGTTTCAAAAAACATAAAAATAATTGCATTTGCATGTTTAAAAAATAAAAACAAGTAGTACCACACACGCTCCTACTATCAGCAGCTCACTCATCAATGCATAGGGATTCAACTTATTAAAATGTGTGATCTCCCATTAATTGTTTAATCAGTGTTTTAACCACTTATGAACAACTTGTCCTCTGCCATAATGTTTTAGCTCTACCTCAGGAAAAGCAGTTAAAAGCTCATTATTAGTTAGCTAAGAAAAATGACTTTAAAGAAAATCATATTGCTGATATTGTGAAAATATTACATTTGCACAACAATATAAATGCTATCAGAGCGTATTTTACTTAGCCAGTTGTTGATGTCTTTGTTTCAAATATAGCAGTTATTCCAATTCTGTCAAAAACTGGTTTGGAATAATTACATTTGCGAATAGACTTCAGTGATTCTATTCAGTGCATTAAACTAAAACTGTTTCTCACATATTCGTAATTAACATTTCTCTTACGCGACCATTTTTGATTTATCCTCTTGTCATAATGCATTTTGTCATTTCCTTCTCTATTAAGCATACATGCAATGTTGCTTTGGAATTTGGCCAAAAGCAGGTATCCTAGGAGGCAGCATAATTAAGTTGCATACTTTTTGGAACAGTCTTTGCACCAGGAGTTAGCCTATTATGTCTCCAAATTCTGCCTACAGAGACAACTCACTAGATTCATTTTTCACATATGAGACTTCCGTGATTCTGGAGTTTACCACCCCAATCCACCACAGTCAGGTTTTGTTGGATGTTTTCATGGAAACACACACAAACACAGGTAAATACACACTTTAAAGGTTACAGCTGATAGGAAGCCCAATTTATTTTGTGATGGTAGGTGAAGACCGTCTGGGTCTCTCATCTGTCAAGCTCCTTTCAAAATGTCAATGTAGTTGCTCAGTCAATCACCCGCGACGGTAAAGGTGTCCCACATGCCAGTCTGCCAGGTAGACTCAGTGCATGAGAAGAGCTTCTCTCATCTGTTTGACTGGCTGGCCCCTGCGCTACAGAATGTGAGAGCATTTATTCAAATGTAGCACACAGTCATGCATATTATTATGTGGACTCAACAGATAACATGAGAGGTGAAGCAGTTATTTGACAGAACTGGCAAAATTCCCAACTATTACAAGTAACAGCCGAGTGAAGACTGATTTCAAACAGAATATCTTACTGGAGCAACTCTCTTAGATTCCAGATGTCTCATTTTCTATTAAAGGGATGGTTCACACACACACACACACACACACACACACACAAAATCTATCATTTAATTTGGGGTAGTTTTCCCGTAAAATTTATACTGAGGTAAGCACTGGTTAAATGTTTTGAATGTTTATTTTATTTATATGGTTGTGCTCATAAGTTTACACCTTGCAGAATGATCAAAATGTTAATAACTGAAACAAAAAGAAAACATATGTTGATCCTGAGCTGTGAGCGTGATTTCACCGAGTACAAGATGTTCCTGGATCAACATCTTTGTTGATCCTGGAACAATATTCTAATCAACCAATCAGAATGATCAGGGTTAGGTGCTTCTACACCCTTGTTAATTATTTCTCACTGATTTCAACAAAAGATGTTGAGAACCTAACCCTGATCATGAGCCTAAAACAGATATTTCCATAAAAGATTATTTAAATTAAAGATTCTGATTGGTTGATTGTAATGTTGATCCAGGAACTTCTTGTTCTTGGTGAAATCACGATCACCGTTCAATAGGCTGCTGTTTTTCAGAAAAACGCACCAGCTCCTGCACATTTATTTTTATTTTTGGGGATTTCCAGCATCTTCTACACATTTAAACCCCTTCCAAATTTTGAGATGCATATTTGCACAATGAGGACAACTGAAATAAAAACAACTCTCCAACTTTCCAACCAACAAAGAAAGTGGTGCTTTTCATGGTTTCTACAAAAATATGAAGTAGCACATGTAATGTAATGTGAATGCTGCTGAAAAGTCTGCTGTGCCATCACAGCAATAAAAATATTAAAATATATTCAAACTGAATACAGTTGAACCTATTATAAATTGTAATAATATCTCAAAGTACTACTATTTTTTTACTGCTTAAGTAAATCCTTGGTGAGCCTTAAAAAAAAAAAGAAGATCTAATTAATCCACACTTTTGACTGGTAGTGGAAACATTGATTTGGATTTTGAATGTACGTCTCAGTCAAAAGGCTTCATTGTCAATCCTCACATGTACAGGTATTATAATCTAGAACAGTTTCCTGGCACCCTGCCATTCATATTCCATCCAGAGAAATGTCAGGCCTCTGCAGTCTTCTCTAGGGTCAGTGCTCCGGTAGACAGACAGCCCAGAGGCTCAGCTGTGCCATCGCCAGCGGAAATAGAAGAGGTCACTCTCTGACCTGTGAAACACCTGAATGAAGATTTAGAAATCAATGGAACTCTCTGCCTTAGTGTTTTGTCGTTTTTTTTTATTAGGTTTGCCTGAGACTACAATCCACTCACAGAGACCACAAAATATAAGGCAGTTTTCTCCTTGGTGGCTAAGGCTAAATTATAGCGGTCCGATTAATATATAAAAATAGCACAAAAATGTCACCGGGAGCAATTGTTTTTGGTACAATTTTACAAGTTCAATTCATTAACATATATTAATGAATTAGTTATATAAGAGCATGTGCAATATTAATTAATCTAATGGTAAATTACTTATTGTTAATTCATGTTCATTCACAATGCATGAAGTTAGTGTATGTAGAAAATAATACTGACCTAATGCTGTAAAGGTAGTAAAATTGTAAGTTAAGAAACAATAACAAATTGCTTTAGTTCTGTACTTTTACAAAGAATAGATGTCACACTTCTGAGCTAATTATGCACTGAGGAAGCACGTCACTGTAAAATTTCTATATTAAATGTCTCCTAACTCTGCACATGAAAAAAATTCCTTACGCAGTATATCTTTGATTAATGTGAAGAACCAATTATATGCTGATGGCATCCCCGCCATGGCTTTAAAACCTGCTGTCTTCACCAGAACACCTACACAAGCCTTCCAGAAGATTTGGTCAAGCCTCAGGCAAACCTTCCCAATTTACCTTTCAGGTACAGCAGGGGAGATGAGAAGATAAAAAGAGATGTACTTCAAAATGGAAGCAGTGCTAATAATAAAGATGAAAAGAAAAGGATGGGAGAAATGACAAGCAATAAGAAGAAGATGATGTGTTGTACTTGGTGTCCTGGTTTAGCCGTCCCTTTCATGCTTCTGTCTGAGTGATAAGCTTTTCCTTTGCCCTACAGAGAAAAGAAGCCAGCTCTTTGTGTCTATTTCCACGCTGCAGAGATCACGAGATATCCGTTTATGATTAGTGTTCTATGCGGCATTGGCACCAGTAACATAACACAAAAAAACCCCCACTGAAAATACAAACAGGATCCACCAGACTAATTGCATTGTGTACAAAGATGACATTTCATAAGGCTCTAAACATGTACATTCTGATAATTATGAAACCATCTGGGATGTGGAACCAATCGCAATGTAAACACTCTCTTGTTGCTTCTCAGCTCGTGCATCATCACCCCACTTCACTCTTGGAAGCGTGTGATTTGATGGGACGGCTTGCCATTCCGTCCTCTGGTTGGAAATCGTCCGACTGCAGTGATAGGACCGTCTCATCAAAGGACAACAGCGGAAGCGTATAGAGGCCCTGCTGGTAGGCCATCTTGTGAACAAGAATTGTATTCTTTTATTTCCTTCGATGGTGTAATAGGTCTATCTTAAGCAGCTTTGGAGATGGGGCATCATATGGAAGACAGGCAATGTCATCGACATCCAACCGTGTTTGTGATTGCAAGGCCATTGGCATGGTACAGCCCGTCTTGAAATGAGATTGGTAACTGTGGTCCTGGGTGGAAATCTTACTGTTTAAGTATTCACAATACTCAAGGTCATAGGATATGGCTCCTTTTCGCTCACATGTTTAGCTTGGAGTTTTAAATTGCATTTTGCTTTTTATTATCCTGGGTAAAGCCATCCTATCTAAAGGGTTATCTTCAACAGCAACACATATAACTGGCTGGATGCTATGCTTTAGACATTTTTGATGGGTTACGCTAAAGGTATATTTAGTGCTGATGTGTTTCATTCCTATAAGTATAGTTTTATTCTACTTTTACAGTTTTTTAAAGGAATAGTTTGCACAAAATGGCAGGCGTGCTGACTATGGACTACAAAAGAGTGTCAAGTTCTTAAAAATCACTCCCTTCATGTTTCACTAAAAAATAAATCAATAACTAAATAACATCTGAGGTTGTGTTAATAGCAGATTTTTTTATTTTTTCACTTTAAATCACACAAATGAATCATTTATTTCAGTGGACTTTTAATCTTAAAAAAATGCATTCTCATGTGAAGCTTCAACACAGCTGGATTATTTTAGACAGCTAACGCTTTATAATTAGTCCCAGACCCTCAGAAAGAAGGTAACAATGTTTTTTTTTCTTCTTTATATGTTATCATATTTTTGAGGGACAAAAAGGGACCCAGCTTGTTCAAGGTATTTGATGAAATTTCCTGCCAAGGCAAAAAGACCAAAAACTGTCCTTGGGTTGTCTGTTCAGCTTGAAAATAAACCACCGAAACGTGGCAGTAATGAAAAACCCACAGTGCTCTGGTACACGTCTGTTCATCATCCTAAACTACACTTATCATGTAAGATGTATGTGCCGCCATTCATCTACTTACTTTAAAAAATGACATAACCCAGGTTCATCATCAATACAATGGCTGGGAAGAATTCCTTCATCGATCACCATGTTGCTGAACATTATCTGAGATTTATGATCTGATTTGACTAAGTTTAAGATGGAGAACTAGACACGGATCGGTCTGAGCGCCGCCGGTGATGCCGTTGATGCTAGTCTCGCTCTTCCATCGACCATCTCGCATTCACAACCCCAGTCGAGACAGCTCTCCCCCGATAAGGACGTCAACCCCACTCCAGTGCACTCCGCCACAGCCATGCATGAAATATGACACTGCAGACTGTAATAACACAATACACAGAGCATTCAATTACAGCACTGCCATCACCAAGGTCCTTCTTCTCGAGCCAGGGGCCAGTATTTACACCAGCCTGCCTATAGCTGTCCCCCCAGGTCTGAGTTATTGCCCCCCACCCTGTGCACTGAAGCACAGATGAGTCTTGCAGTCACATTCTCAAAAGCACACAAAACGTCTGCGCCAAAGCCCAGCATACTGATAGCAACCAGCTCACATTTAATTAAAAACACACAATTATTTCATAATGATTTATAGAGCTGTCAGCAGGCTGGGAAGGAGATAGAGGAAGGAAGAAAACCTCTCATTTTTTTCTCTTGTTTTGACAGGTAAGGCAAAGCAAAGTCAATTGTTTTTTCCCTCTCTTTTATAATCTGCCGGGCTCTTGAAGACTTGAGCAAAATGGAGAACCACATCACATTGAGACCTGTTATTTGTATTCATTGAAATTCAGAAGAATTTTTTTTTTTTTCTTTTTTTAAGAACTGTGGAAGAAAGATAAGACAAGCTTGCCTTTGTGGCCCTGAGCATATGATGAGTCAAAGAACATAATTATAAAGAGATGTGCTTTTTCACAGTTAATTACACAGCTCTCATATCTAAAATTTGGGAAGATGGTAATGTTTTTTGCTACTTTCATTCTCAGATCATTTCAGCAGCTTTTGACAGATTTGATGCGTTGGACCTAAAGGAATTAACCCAAAAAGTGTATGTTTCAGGACTGTGTGCCCAAGATGAGTGATCACCTCGGCATAAACTCTCCCTGTCCTCCACCCTCCCCAGACGGAGCATCATACAGAGGCTGGGACACCTGTAACAAGCTAATGAAAATATTGAAATAAAACTTGCAGAGAGGTTGACAAATGGCTGGGTGCAGAGGTGGACAGTAGTGATGTACATTTACTTGAGTATTGTTCTTAAGTGCATTTTGAGTATCTTTTTTTCTGGATACCTATGACTTTAACTTCACTACATTTGAAACACAAATGTTATACTTTTCACTCCACTACATCCTCAAGGTAGAAAGTCGTTTTTTTATGTAGCATCTTTGAAGACAGTGGGTATGTTTTCTTCTTCTCTTAATTTAATTCTCGATGAGTGATAAGAGACAGTAGCATTGTTTTCAAAACAAAATGTTTTGCCTACACTTGAAGCAGTGTTGCTGTTGGGCAGTTACAGTAGCTGTTAGCAGGTTGGATTATTTGTTTTTATTAAATATTTTTCTTCTAATTAAAGAAATTTCACTGTACACTTGATTCAAATGTGGATGAATTCATGTTTTAATGTGTATACACACTGCTACAGCTGTGTAAGAACATGTACCATGCTGTTTTTTTGTTTTATGATGGGCTTTTTAAATAAAGTCAATTATTATTACTGTCCCAAAGTATTTTTTCCAAAAGATGTTCAGGTGTTTAATTTTTATAGTTTTTATTTTTATTTTTTTACATTGTTAAAAGCTCTTTATTACACACATATTGCAAACTAGTCAGTGTATTCAGTAGGTTGCTTCAGAGGTATAAGGTATTGCAAGTGTAACATACAACAATGCAGCAGTAATAAAACTATGCATTGAACAGAAATTTACAAATAGTACTTTTAAAAGCAAGTATGCACTTTTACTTAAGTAAAAATTTGTGTTTTTAACTCTCACTTGTAACAGAGTAATATTTGACCAGTTGTATCTTACACTCAAATAGCTAATGGATTTGTGTACTTTGTCCGCCTCTGGCTGGGTGCAGCTAAAAAAAGGGAGACTCAGTTATTAGATATTATCATAAAAACAGATGTAACACACTAGGTAAATTGAAAGTGTAAAGAACAAAAAGATGCAGAAATTGTTTTCGGCATTTCGGTGATAGATGTAATTGTGCCATTCAAATAAATCTTACCTTTGCTTGCTACTTTATTCATCTGTGTGTCATTTTCTTTATTTTATTATAATTACACTGCTCAGAGTGATAACAATCTCTGCTCTACTGATGCAGTGAGCAAGCAACAAAATCTCCAATGATCCCTTTCTCGCTTCAGATGTAAACAGTTGTCCGTAGGGTTATCTGTCATCGCTGTCAGATAGCAGATGCAGCCTTTGATAAATCATGTTCGCTGCTGAGAGTATCTACGTTTATCGAACTCAAGAAATCATTGCCTCAGTAACGCCATGCAGCTTCTGAATAAGATTAAAATCTCACATAAGGTCACTAAATGGAGCTAAGCAAAGAATTGTATTTATTTATTCCCTGAGTGTGTGTGATATCCATTACAATTTTAATCAGGTTTGCTATATTACCGTTTTATAGAGACCTAGTTTGATTGGTTAATAAAGATTTGTAATAAATAATAAGGATTTTTTACTTTGTTTTTATTAATATATATCTATTTTGTTTTGTTTTTTTACATTTTTTATAAAACAAAGTTACAACAAATGTTATACAGCCTGCAAGCATTGCTGCATCTGTGTACCCCAGTGACAGTCCAAGACCAAGTTTGGGTACGGGACAGGCACAAAATAAGCTGCCTGGCAGGCTGTTTTCTCCAAGAATCAATTCCTCACTATTTTTATTTATAAATTTTTATTCATTCTTAAAAAAGATTGAAGGCAAAATCATTAGGCTTCATCTTGCTATAACCAGCGTTAAAAAAAATTATAAGTAAATATTTATTAAATGTTAATTGATTTTTATCAGCATTGCACATGTACTGTAGTAGTGCTTAAAAATTTCCATTGTGGACAACCCAGTCTAAAATGTGATTCCAATTAATATAAGTTCCTTTATTATATAATATCCTTTCGCAATTGGGGGATCACAGCTGAAATAAGGATTTCAAAGCACTAGAAGCAAACCAGACGCGAACTGCTGAATTGAAACGGGCTCTTTAAGACAATTGATTCAGTCAAATGGAATCGACTCCCGTCAAGCTTCGAATCAGCTCTTGATTGCCAACGCTTGCTTCGGTTTTAACGATAACACGTGGAGCACGAGTAAACAGATCATCTCTTCATCCTACAGTAATTGCAAGCCTCAGAAGGAAAAAATATCATCAGAAGGTATGTTGAAAGATATAGTACAACTCAGATGTAATTTTACGAACACGTTGCATAATCATCTAATCAGCGTGTTGACCGCTAAGACCTTGATAAAACATTAACGTCACCTGGCATTATATTCAGGTTACCTCAGGAAAGTCATTTGTACACAGAAAGATTTTATGACAGAGTCTGTGTATATATTTTTTTCTTGTTTCTCTTCTTTGCAAAACAGTAATCATATTGGAGTGGAAGCAGGGGGAAATTGCAGTCAATTACTTGTGTTAAACCCTTTGTGTAACGTTACTGTTATTCCTCCGTTACTTCGGCCCTATTCTCCAGATTGAGATTGTTTTCTGGAAACAGTAAGTTAAGATAATTTCACATGGGCAAGACAACATGATCAGAACTAGTGATTTGATTCTCAGCAAAATTGCCATACTCTTCATAACATTGTTTCTGCTTTCAAGGACATGCAAACTGATCCAATCTCTGAGACATGGATGCAAATTCTTTTAATGTTTTATGTTTGTATGTAGACAAAGCTACAGTGCATTAAGTTTTTATTTGTCCTGTATGCTACAGCATTGACTTTTCCCAGTCATTTTTACTCCTAAAAATATGTTTTTAAAAAGCTTAGTGTGATTCGCCATTGCATAAAACCTAGACATAAACAATAGTTTCAGCAGAAAATGACCTAAAACAAACATTTTGTTCAAATGCCATTTTGTGGCATTGGCCAGATTACTGATACTCTGTAATGACAAGGGTTTAAATGAATGAATTAGGTTTAGTTCTCCCTGCAGGCTGAAAGTGGACCAAAAATGTTTTGCCCAAATGTGAGCCATATCTGATTTTCTAATAATGGTCTTAACAGCACAAATCAGATTTTTTTTCAGATCAGGATTAATGTTCTTTTTCTGATTACTTCGTTATTGAGGCTCTGATTGCACATTAACTTAACACACACTAACACGAGAAGCATCCATTTTTATTTCTACAAACATAGTGCCCTGTGTCTGATGTCACATCTTCTGTGCATGCTGGTCACTTCAGAGTTGTATACGGTTCACATATGATGTCCCATAAAACGGTCATATCAGTTGCACACTAAAAAAACACCCAAACTGATTGAGAAAAACTAAATAAGTGGCCACTTTACTCATTCAAAGCAGGCTAATTCCAACCATGTTTCTGAGCGAGTGTAAAAAAGAAAATGACCTACAAAAGTAGCGACTACCAAAGACCCATAACGTTCCACTATTCCCAGCAGTCCTTCAGGTCCAACCCTGCCGCTGGCACTGTTCCCAATTAACTAAAATCATGTTAAATTAGAGCTATGATCAACTGTGTATTTTGCTGAATTCCCAAGTTAGATATTTGGCTCTTGTTCTGACAGCATTAGGTGAGGTGCTGAATCGCTGACTCACTAGTGCTACTAAAAAAAATGGAAATGCTAAATTAATGATTGTTTTCAAAAATATTTTTCATAGACTTTATCGCTCTTACACCCGGTCCTGTCTGCCATTGTTTGAACAAAAAGCTTGTCCCATCTCACATACACTCAGATTAGAGCAAGGTATAGGGCTGAGGGCAGGATTAGTTAGAGTGTAAGAATGTTAAAATGCATTACAAATATAAAACAAGATAAACTGAGTGACATACAGTTTATAGCGTTAACAGGAGCAGTGATGGTATTGGCAGTGGGAGTGTTTGAAACCGTGAGCATGAGCTGGAATGACGTCAGCTTAGCACAAATACAGTGGTGTGATGAGATGTGTAATCACTGCTTTTTTAAAAATACTTTTGAGTCACCAAGAGCTAGTGAAGAAAATTAGAATTTGATTCTAATT
>JAUCMU010000021.1:7267943-7287832 GCA_032275025.1 Enteromius treurensis | reverse complement strand
TTCAGCATTATTAGTAATCTGTGTGTGCATTTTCCTTGATAACAAGCAAGTTGAGTCAAACCACTTGTTAATCGTATTGCAATCGCAATTTTGACCTTAATAATCGCAATGTGACATTTTTCCCAAATCGTGCAGCCCTGATTATAATTAAAAGTATAATCAGACTAACCACATATATTGTCATAGTCTTTGTGTTTATTAGTAACGTTGAATCAATGAAAGCAGTTACATCTTCCGTTTATTCAGCTACCGCAACAGGGATTTCCTGGATTTCTTCTGCGGTGTGTATTTGGAGTTTCTGCGCACTCTGTAGCCTTTGGATGGAGATCTATTACCAATCACAGAACCGTGCTTCACTGATAAGATGCGCATAACTATCACAGCTTTTGCCTTCTCACGATTGCATGATGAATCATGCAGTCCTATTCTCTTACATTGCGATATTAGTATTATAATAGTGTTCTTTTACTTAAGCCATTTATTTTCCATAGCTTTAAGATAATGTGGAGGTAAAATTATAACTTTAACATGAATATTTCATGTCCATGTATTTGCTTTACTTAGTCATAAGCTATTTAATTTACTCCATGTTGGGGTCGTCTAGGGTTAATTTGCAATAATGACCCGCTGACTGTTTATTATCCCTTTCTTAAAAACCTTAAACCATTTAAGTAATAGTTCTTATTGATTATGAAAGTTAATTTACAAGTATTCATTACTGTAATGTCAATATTGCAGCTTCTTTCACTAAAGTGAAATGATAATATTCAGTTCTGAGCTGAAGAGAAACACTAAGAGGAGAAGAAACTTGAAAGAAACGCAAAAATCAATATTTCTTTGCCAAATTGATTTCTCTCCTGACGAGATTAGATATCCCACTGAGAAACTCCTTCACGGCACAGTACAGTCACTTGAGTAAACAGAATGCAAACTACAAAAACGGCACTCAGCCATGCAATATATGTATAGTATGGACTTCCGCTAAACGGCAAAAAACTTATACTGTAAGCTTGTGCTAACACACTTCGCTTATCAAACCGTCACAAAATACATCTGGCTGACACAGAGCAATCAGAACGGATATGTCGCGCATTTTCCGTGAGTTGTGACCATTTAGTGAACCTCTCTTCCTGGCTATTTATTTCTGGCAGTGAGTAGCGTGGTGGGTGGAATAGTGTGGTATGGTTTCTTCTGATTTATGTCTCTTGGAGAGGGGACAGTAACTGCAAGACAGCGCGGCTGCAGGCAGAACGCAAACGCTCAACAAAACAACACCTGTGACAAAGCCGTTTACAGCTTAGGCCGATCCATCGCAACCCGCAGGTGCAGGAAATGAGATGATGACAAAGTACAGCAGGGAATTATGGATGGCGACCTCTGCTCAAACATCTGCTTTTAGAAATGTCGCATGGAAGGAGGACACTTTGGGGATCCGTAACATCATTTATCTGAGACCTTCTAAGCTTTGGCCAGCATTTTGTTAGTTGTTTCTTCTTTTTTTTTTTGTGCCTTTTTACAAGATCATGTTTCATGCATTTGCTTTCATTGCCCTATGTATAATATGACTGCTGCATGGGCCACTAGAGTCTGTAACTAAGCCAGCTGAAGGAATCCAGATTGGGTTAACCTTTGTGCTTCATTTTTCATGTCGAAAGTGGTTTGCGCAGTCGACTGAGTAACCAGGATGCACCCGCTGCGTGGAGAAATGGGAAACGCAGTATGTGCAACGCTAGCATGCTCGCTGGCCTTTTTTAAATTTATACGTCAAACGAAATTGCCAGGTTTCTTTAACCTGCACACAATCAAAACGGGGATTATGGGTAAAATATTCAAAGATACTCCCTCAATCCCACTCTATCCACTCCTAAATAGTATTCAAAATGACCAATGTCACATAGAATTTAGGAGGGATAGTATTCAAATTGGGACTTCGGCATACATAACTCTGCATAAACACGAAATGTGAGCTGAAATTATATTGAAGCACAAAGAAATTGATGACAGGCACAAGTTTAAGTTTGTTTAATATAATGACCTATTTAAAAACTCATCTAAGCAATGAGCTCCCTCTGTGCCAAAAAGAAAATTAAAATACTATATTTAAAGCACATAAACAGGGTAAAGGATTTAATGTGGTTTAATGAGGTATTAATGTCTGTTTTAAGAGGCAACGGCAGATTATACAAACATATATTTCAGCGCACATTGTGAATACTTTGATAATTGAGCACATAAGCAACAGCGCAGCTCAGGTAACAGCGTCCTTACCGGCAACAAAATGATAAAAGCTCTTTGGAGTTAATCTGAGCTCCTGTTCAAACTAGCTGCGACAAGCGGTGAACGCCGCTACATTTTGTCAGTCGCTCGGTCTCTATTTCTGCACCGTAGCGTTGGATTATTAAACATCAAACATAGATGAGCCTAGCAGAGGTTGTTTTTGGAAGCTGAGAAACATCGGATATGACAAATCCCTCAAGATCAACAAGGAACACCACAAAAAGGTGGTTCTAGGTTTACGCTTTTCAGTTCGCCCTCGCTGTTTTGTTGCGTCGACTTTTCACATTCAGAAAAATGACTTCTCACTGGAATTTTGTTGCGCTTGACACAACGGAGACATTATTTCTAGATTGTTTTTATTTTTATGCTGTACAATGTGCCCGCTTGGCTGAATTTGTGAGAAATGATGCCATTTGGTATTTTAAAACTATTTTTATAAGTGCATTTGGTAAAATGTCAAATCTAAGGATGGTTTCAACTCAAAGTTATCGTGTGAACGTGCTACGCGGGAAATGGATTTGCGTTCTTTTAACTTGTACTGTAGTCAAATAATCTTTCATGGAGTGATTTCAAACAGAATGATGGGAAAATGGCAATGAACAAGTGGACAGTAATAATATAAAAGAAAGATGACTAACCTAACCCACCTGAACTTGGGTCGCAAGGGTCGATGTCCTCATCGTCGCTGGGACATTCTGCCGACGCTACCAGAAGATCATCCTGTACCAGAGAGACACAGAAGAGATGAAGGGTTAGTCAAAAACACCTAGTGGCATCATTACAGTTTTATAGGGCTGCTGTGTCATCTAAGGCCTCACGCTGCGAAAGAGAGAGAGAGGAGCGAAAAAGGAAATGTCCTTTCCACTGCCACTCTGACATCTCTCACAGGTCCTATGAGCTTTGACTCACAGGCGTGATCAAAGGTGTCCTAACCGTCAAAGGTCACAACATTTCCTCAAAAATGACCGTGTCTGTGGATTATAGCACACCAAATCGCCTTATAGTACAGTCTGGAGAGACTTCCACATCAAGGCAGTTGGAAAAATCGATCAGAGCAGCACAAACACATACACAAAGATTTCACAAATCCTTTGACGAATACAATTTAGCTGGCAGTTGCTTTATAAATACAGTCACGCAGGAACATGTGGTGTAAGGAGCATCAAATCCCCTCACATGCTTCCGTCCCGCTGGAAAACAATCTCTTCAAACGTGCCTTTTAATCTGAAATAAAACCATAGGAAGCAAATCTAAAGACAAGCCCTATCAATGACAACACACGGCGCTGAGACGCGCACAACACCACATACTGAAGGAAATCTTGCCTCTGCTCCAGTGAGGGTTCCGAAGGGAAAGAAAGCCATGTTGAGATTTCACGCTTTGAAATCCAAAGATGGTATCCGACTGCGGTTTAATAGCTCAAAACGTCTCTCCGTGCAGGAATTCTCCATCAACTATGTAAAAAGGTAGCGAGCTCGATGTTTCTCTCAGTGCTACAGCAGAAAATTCCATCTGACGACGTCGCTTTGGTGGCATCCATTTAGTGCCAGTCTTCACACTTCTCTCTCTCTCTCTCCCTCTCTCTGCAATTAGCCAGAGTGTGTATACATTTGCCAGCTGGCCAAACGTGTACATGCATGCGTGTTTGTCCCAATAGAAATGCAGGACTGGCCGAGTGTGTGCGTGCGTGCGTGCAGGGAGGAAAGACATCGATTTGTCTCTCTGAGCTCACACAGTCTGCCCACAGGCTGCGGGGCAATGCCCACGCCAATCAGGACCTTTCACCATCATCACAGCCAAGCGGACCACACGAAACAACACGGTAAGAGAAAGAGACTGAGAAGAAAGGGAGAGGAAAGTGGGAGTGGGAGGGCACACTGCACGCTTGTTTCAAAGTGGTTGCTATAACCACATGGTTGCCATTTTCCTTGCAGCGATATCTGTTCAACTCCCAGCTCTCAAACACCCTGCAAGTAGGTCAGTGCGGGTGAATAATTTAGATGCCTGACGTTACAGTGCTGGTTTGTGTGCTGCTGGAATGCTGGGAGACATGGAGGTAATGTGTTGCAGCAGGAGCCCTCGATAAAGGCCGGCAGCACCATGTGTCTGCCTGACTCGAGAGAGAATAACAACACAGAGGTCCTGGGAGCCACAGGCCTATGGGTGAAGTCATCCATACCACTCCATCTCTCGTTCCGCGAGCTGACATGTAAAGACGTAAAAGACCACAACTATCATAGACATTAAGATTAGTAGTCAACCGGAATGTGGTAATGCTCTTGAAATAAAACGGATGGGGGAAAGTATACTGTCTTAATAATGCATAGGCTTCAGCGAGCGACAACTTAAACCCAATGTTCCTTTTCTTGACATGACCACGGAGAGAAAAAGGGAGTTCTAGAACAGGGATGAAGGAGTGGGATAAAGGTGTGGGGTAACGGTTAAAGATGTCAGGAGGAAACCGACAACAAAAGTGGAGATCCGTGAGGTATCACCGTTGTGCTCAAACAACCATCTCAAGCTGCAAGTAGAGCTTGGCAACATATTGAATTTTCACAACATGTACTACTATTCAAAGTCTTGGGGTTGGAAATATTTAATATTTATGAAAGGAATACCTTATATGTTCACCCATGCTGTTTTTATTTTAAGATTTTAAAATGTAGTTTATTTCTCTGATGGAATTTCCAGCAGCCATTATTTTAGTCTACAGTGATACATCATCCGTCTGATGTCATACTGATATGTAAAACAAGTAAAATTCATTATCATCAATGTGGAAAACAGTTGCTGCTTTAAAGTTAAAAGAAATAAAAATCTTTATGAATTTCTTAACTGCCACGGTCCTTTTCTTGGTTTAATCGGTTCATAACTCTGATTAACATATATTTGTCCTCACTCGAAAATGATCAAGGACATACTTGAGTGGAATTTTAATATATTACAAGACATGTAATAGAAAACATGCCTTGACTATTTTAACTACGTTTTGAATTTGTAGATCTTGCAGTGGAATGTTTCTTATCTATCACACTTAACACTTTGGTTGCAATAATGGTATAAAATAGTATGGAATGATCGATTAAAAACATTGTAATGAATTTATATTTAAAAATGATCAAACGTAATTAACTGATAGAGCAGACAGGAACCTGCTAAATGACTACCATGCCATTGTCAGCTTTACAAGAACATTCTCCACCCAAACCTTTGTTAGGATCTGTATTTGAATTCCTCTCACACAGCTGAACGCCTGAAACCATCCTTCTCTTTCACTCTCTTTCCTCTTTTGGAAACACTGCCCCTCAGCAAAGTGTCAAAACTTGAATCTAAGTCCTCAGATGTGGCGTTACACAAGCACTTGAGCGTGAGGCTGTTTTCTGCAGAAAAGTCACGTATGACTAAGACTGAGACTTCAGCATCCATCTGCCTGAGATCGCCGTTCTCCTCCATCCACTGCCCACTCAACAGCTGTGCTGAGGCGGATGATGGGGACAGAAGCGGCCTACATTATGACTGTCCATTTTCCTCCTGCTGAATAACTACGGTGTAGCATGATAGCATTGGTTACATGCACAGTATCAGAATCCCTGTTTTGCTTGCTCTTAATTACTGCACTGCCAACAGGCACAATAAGGGATGTGACACGGAGCCAAAATGGGCGGGAGAGCACAGGGAGAGGGACAGAAGACGGCGCTCGGTTCACCTGTGCACGCAGTGGGGGAACCAGCTGTGCCCTAATGAGAAAGGAGTTACCGCAACACACACACAGTTTTCAAGCTCCACCTCCATTCAGCCTATTCCAATTACCTCACAGCTGCCAGACTCCTCTACAGAGACTAAAAGTAGGAGCCAACTGTACATGCCCTGGATATGACAGGAGCCAAAATCAGTTGTGTAAAGACATGTTATTACCTTAGGTGAGTGTATCATATATTGCCTAGAAGTTCCAGCCAACTGCTCCATAACACTCATATTCGTTCTCATTCATAATTTTGCCGTAACTACTGATCCTCTAATGGTTCCCTCAATTTCCATCTAAAATATATCGGATTTCTCAAGCCCTTGTTCTGTAATCATTTGCACTCAAAAAACAATATCAATTTTATAGGCGGTCTGAGATGGCCAGGTTCAGATGCTCGAATTCACCTCTATCTCTCCATCTCTATCTCTTTCAGTCAAGAAGATGCTAGTACTCCACCACGAATACGAATATCTCAGAACAGTGCGCCGTCTGTTGTTGTTGCCATGGTGACACGAAGATTCAGCCTGTTCAAAATGATAGGAAATAAAAACCATATCGCCTCCGTGGCTCAGCTGGGACCTGCAAAGCAAACCATTGATTTCTCGCTATCAGCTTTTCTTTTTTCACTTTTTCCTCCATATTCCTTTCCTCCAGCCGGTGTGAGAGAAGGAAAGAGTGAGAGAAAGCACAAGAACATCAAAGTCTGCCAGCTAGCTTACCAGCACTGCTAATGAAGTGTGAATATTCATAGAGAGGTCCTGGTGCTAAATGCAGCTTCAGTTTGCTGAAAGCTGTGTGTTTAAAATACCGAGAGCTCATACAATGAATAAAAAATGGCCACTGATGCACTGCAGTATTCTCTAACAAGAACAGTAGGAAAAAGAAAAAAAAAAATAGCTGCAAGCAGCAATTACCAGGGTTCGAGCATTTTTAAGGCCGAAAATGGACAATAGGCTCAGAGACACAAAGAGAAAAGAAATGGTTAAAATGTTTATATTAATACAAACACACAGACAGTTGCTCGTTATGAGGAGATCTGTTAAATGATATGCATATTGTGTGAAACACCACGTGATTGCAGAGCCAAGAAAAACCCTTAGCGCCAACTAGTGGCTGATTTTTTTTCACAAGTTTTACAGACCTTTAGGACTATGAGTCAAACGTGTCCACAGAGTTTTATTCCGATCGACCTTTGTTAAACTTGTCTAATAAGTGCTGAAACTTCATTGGCCAATGGCAGCAATGTTTTTTGAGATACACCAATGTCCTCATAGAGACTTGTGCCAGTTTTTCTGCCTCATAGCACCACCAAGTGGCAGAGCTGAAAATGTTTTCTTTTTAAAATTTGACTAAAGTTTGCGCTTATACACTCAATAATGTGTTTGGTGAAGATACCTCATTCTGTTCCAGAGTTATAGACCGAATAACATTTGGCTAATGTTAGCGTAGACTAGGGCTGGGCTTTTTTGATTAGCGGTAAATCTCCGTCAGCGCCAGCTACTGAACAGAGCTGTAGATCAGTGAGAAGCTACGCGTTGAGTTTCGCGGGTGATTTAATAGCGCAGCTTCTCAGTGATCTATGGCACTGTGTATAAGCTGGCGTTCCTTTTGAAAACAGCTGACGGAGATTTACCGCTAATCAAAGAATCGGCTTTATTGACGAGATGCGCATAATATATCGTTCGATATATATCGCCCAGCCCTAGCGTAGACGCTAATTGGCATACTGTTTCGTGCCAAAATAAAAATCTCAACTTTCTTTGGATAATTATTAATATTCAATGTCCACAGATTATTTCTGCAGCGGTTTGGTTCTGATCGGGCGAAAAACCTAGGACTAGTTTGCAAAAGTAGGTATCGCATACAAGTCAATTTTGCGGGAAAACGGTGCGTCATAGAGCAAAACTATACACTTTTGTTTGGGCTATTCCAAGGATTGCAACCATTTTTGAGTCAACGCTAAACGGTTTATGAGCTACGGACAAAAATGTCTAAAATTTGTGGTTTTGCGCTGTAGTGCCTCCTTCGTGCTCAACCCCCAGAAAATTGTAGGAAACCCAATGGCGATACGCCTGCTTGTGTAATGCTAGCATGTACGGGAATATATAGAACTGGCCCACAGGGCCTCTGTACGTAATCAGGAATCGCTCTCATTTGGGTAAATTATTTTAGCACATTCAAATGCTTCACAGTGCCTTGGTTATTTTTAACAGCTCATTAATATTCTCTTAGTAAAGGCCACATAAAATCAAAATTAACCCAGTTAATTCCTGTGTCATTGCTGCTTGTATTGTGAATGATACATTTGGTGCATTTTATTGATTGATCGATCACTTTAACCATTACCCAAATAGTTGTTTTCAGTCTGGTTTCGATTCTGGTTTGTAACACTTTGTTTTTGTTGTCCAATAAATTCCAGATGAATAAAATCTAGTTCAGTTGTATTTACTAACACAAATCTTCTGTATTATCTGCATACATAAAATATTAAAAAAGCAAATGCATCAAGACTGACCGTAAAAGTACTCAAACAACTCTTGACTCACTCTGAGAAGACATGTGAGTCACAAGTAGCCATTACAAGTAACTCCCAGAGGTCATCCAAGTGGGCATAAATAAATCTGATCATACACGCTGCCCACAGACAGAACACGCTGTGACAGACTGAAGCTCTAGATTTTATACAAAGAGAGAGAGAGAGCGGGCAACCTGCAGACTTCAAGCAACACAATACACACTTCACAGTACACCGAGTTAAACTTTACTGGAGGAACAGCACTTAATCTTCAGACACTTTTAATGAGGGGCAGAATAAAATGAGATGCAGATCAAAAAAGGATGACACAAATGACAAGTAAGTGGGCGGTGGAGACGACCGAAAGAAGCGTCTCGTTAAGGATGAGAAGAATCGTGCATGCCGAGACTCGCTGCAACAGATGTGGACATCGGCGACCTCATGCACACTCACAAAAGCACTGCAACTTTTCTCCCTTAACTCTCTCCCTGCTGCCCCAATTGCTTCTCTCTCTCTCTCTCTCTCTCTCTCTCTCTCTCGCACGCTTGCTCTACGTGCAGAGCGCTGCAGACAAATGGTGCATGCCTCTTTCGCTGCATGGATATGACAACATCAAAGACTCTGCATGCGATGATGGCTGGATGGAGAAGGACCGTGAGAAAGAGAGACTACCTGGGATGAGGAACAATGCCACCTCGCATCCATGATGGCAGCCTGGCTACCCTGTCTGCTTCCTCTACACAGCTTTGCTTTTCTGTTTAGGTGAGAGTTTGTCCTCTCCCCCTCTCTGATCTCCCCGTCCCTGCTCCTAGAGCAATAAAAAAGCCCCACACCAGTAAAATAAAGTCCGCTTTGTCAGATCAAAAGTGATGACTGGAGAAGTCCTACTTTGGTAAGCAGATAGGGATGATAAATTGTCTGTGCATCAGGAGAGACTATGAGTGCCTTCTACAGACTAGAAGAGAGAGAGAGGGAGGGAAGGCGTAAGTGAGGGAGAAAAGAAAACGAGAAAGATACACACGGATAGAGGCGGGAGAGAGAGAGGGAAAATACGGTACGACTGCAAGCTTATCACCTGACTTGGCTCAGCCAATCATCAACGCCGCTCGGTTTGAGGTTGCTAAGGGTTTGCTCAGTTGGAGACATTTTATTATAGCGTTTTTTTTTAGAAAGAGATGGATGTGTGTATATGGAGAGCAGCGAAAGATGGGGGGGTGGGGGTGGGGGTGCACACACCTTCTGCCCTGCCATGAAACTCCACAGAGGCACAACCTACAATCTAAAATCAAACGCGCATGCACACTCTCAAAATACATTCGAGAATGTTACAAAACGGATGGCAAAAGCTCTGTGTTTTCATCTCAACCGGCCCTCATGATCCCATGGGACCTTGGGTTATTCAGCTCCATCTTAATGCCTCCGCCAGTTAAACTAACCAGCATGAATGCTTGTTTAACTCGCATTCAAATTTGTGCTTTGGGCACATACACGCCTACTGAGAAAGGAGGGACGGAACAGATAAAGACAGATATGTTTGATTTGCACCGTGGTCAGTCTGGCGAGACTCGAATTGTCCCCTGCGTCTGCACAATCTATGCATGGGCACCAAACGCTACCATACATTATGAATGCGACAATTCATAAAAGGGGACAAAAAACAAGCCAAGGTCTTGATGGCGACGTACATTACATATGACAGGTCGGAATAAAAATATCTGCTTCATCATGAAGACTACACAAGCCTTTTGTGAATTAACAGAATCGTCATTACCCAGAAGCACACTGATTAATAACTGTTTGCAATATCTACCACCTCTGGAGGGAGAGAGAGGGAGGGAGGGTAGGGGAAAAAAGAAACCCATGAAAAGTAGCTGAGCAGCAGTCCATTTTATTACTCGCTTTGTGCCAGCTCAAACAATCGTATTGATTGACTGATTTAAGCGGTCAGTGTAAATGAGCACTGGGACAACAGTGCATGCAGGGCAAGTCACCGGATCCATTAATTGGACAGAAGTGGGGGAAAAAGGCACAGGAATCTAGACCAGTTTAAATCTATCAGTGCTGAACATTGTCCAGCCTCATGATGCAACACAATGAAATGAGTGGGTGCCTCATTAGAGAACATGTGAAGCTGGACTGTTGTTTTTTTAGGAGTTGAGACACGCGCACATCTAATTGAGGTCAATGTACAGCACTTAAAATAAGAGTAAATTACATTTGATTTTCTGGCAATATAAAACGAAGCAACATCGTAAATTTGTCCCTTTGCCCAAAATGTGTTAATAGACTAATTTTGTAATCACTTTTAAAAAATATAATTTTAGAGATATTTCAGAGATGCTGTACATTTGTGTTTTAATTAATTAATCGCGATTAATCATATCTAAAATAAAAGTTTTGGTTTACATAATAAATGTGTGTGTGCGCTGTGTATATTTACGTGTATATGTGTATATTAATATAATTTGTATTATATTTATAAAAATATATTGAGTAAATAAACATAACATATTTTTCCTAAATATATACGTGCGTGTGTGTGTTTATATATACGTCATAATAAATACACACAGTACATTTGTAAATAAAAACGTATATTTTGGATGTGATTAATTGCGATTAATTACTTGAAAGCACTAATATAGCATTTTATTTGAAAGGAATAAATCATACATCAGCTACATCCTAGAGACAATTCTCTAATTAATTTCATCCCCTAGGTTAGACAGACACATTCATACACACACATAGTTGAGTGCATCATTCGAAATCACAAAAACAAAACGAAATTTGAAAGAGTTTCCACATGCAATTTCCCTATATATTCTCACAATGCCAGAACTGATTTGTAATGACACCAGGACCACACACTGTAAACACATTACAGTATTTCTCAGTAAATTTTCCACCAAGAGGAAAAAAAAACTATGACCTATTTTGCATCTGATGGAATCGAATCCACTCGGCGCCAACACAGGGCATCTATAAATGCATGACTCTCACGTGGCACACGCCCACGCTGCCATTTTCTAGGCAAGGAAGTGGTGCTTCACTGCCCTCTGCCCATCTCTAGATCTAAAAGATACCCTGGGGTGTTTAATGACATGCACAGCTCACACAGGAAATGCTAATTTATTATTTAAAGCCCAGCACATAGCCTGACGGCCCACTGCAGCAAGATCAGAACAAACGCACAGGTTCCTGGCATGCCAAATCCCATCGAGCCGAACACCACAGCTGCAGATGTCAGAACAACGGCATCATAAACTAGACAGACCAGCTACATATCCATAAACGTGGTGCTGTAACAGGTAAAATGCAGAGAAAGTATACTCCAGAGAACAAAAACCAAAGAGAAGGAGTGGGACAGAGGATAAAGAAGATAATGAAAAAGCTGTCACTTCTGAACATCAGTCGTGCGGGTGGTAGTCACAAAGGAAATCAACTTCTGATAGAAATATTAAACATCTCATCTGTCAGTCACAAGCAGACGGTGCATGCATGTGTTTTTCTAAGTATGTTGGGCTCCTTTGAGACGACCTCAGTTGTTTGTTTGTTGTGGTGGCTGTTTGAACAGAAACCAGTAAAACACAACGCTTCTCCTCTTGCTGGCTTTCGATCATTAACGTTACTTTATAAAGCTTATATGCTCTGAGCCACTGTCAGACAATAGCAAAAACAGTTTATCTGAGGATAATCCAAGCTCCACACGTGGTTTCAAGATTAAGTATGCTCGCAGAGCAGATCTGAAGCCATTAAACAACAATAAAATCTGGTCATGCAAAGTATGCAAAATAACTCCAAAGACTATAGACCTCATTTACACTATGCACAAATTTGCTGTATTACAAGCAAATCAATTGATCTGCACCTTCTGAGCCATTCATTTGTAAAACCTCATCTCTATTCTCTACAGTGCCTTTATCTACAAAGGCCACGCTGACAATCTGGGAATCAAAATCCTTTTTAAAGCTGGGAACAAACTGAAAGTTTTAGGATTTTTGCATTTAAAACAAAGCAATTTTACTAAATAAAATAGATTAAGAATATTATACTTGAGCTAGCTAATCAAACAGTAATTATTTGGGTCAGCGGTGTGACGCTTTCTTGTCTATTAAAAATCCATATAGAAAATGACACAAATTCACATCTTCTATGATGAGCATGTTTTCTTAATTTAAAATAAAGTTAGCTTTTGATATTTTTGGTTAACTAAGACTCCCCCAAAAATTGTAATTATTAAATATCTTAAAATGCATAAATGAATAATTCATGATATTTAAACAGACTTTTATTTTATTTTATTTTTTAAAAGCACATTACATTTTTAATTAGCTGAATAAATGTAACATTTTCTTTAGAATTCCTAAACACCATATAAAACTGTCATAAAGTACATTTAAAGTAAGGTGTAAGGTGTTTTAAACTAGATTCTTTCTTTTAGACATTTTTTGGTGCGTTTCTTTATTGCGAGCACCATTATACATCACTGACCCTTATAATTAAATATAATCAAACTATAATCAGTTAATTTTCCAGTTCCTCCAATCAACAACCTTTAAAACAGATTGAACAATTAGGTATTTATGTAGCTCACTGTTCTTTACCATAATGCACAGCAATTTTCATACTCTCGAGCACCACTTAAATTCCTTCAGCCCTTCT
Organism: Enteromius treurensis; assembly: GCA_032275025.1. Lineage (NCBI taxonomy): Eukaryota > Metazoa > Chordata > Actinopteri > Cypriniformes > Cyprinidae > Enteromius > Enteromius treurensis. Next base: position 7,274,630 of record JAUCMU010000021.1, on the reverse strand, counting down.
ACTTCCAGATCTTGGCTAATTCGAGGATATTTAAGGGGAAGACCTCGACGGACACTCTGGAAAAGTGTTAGGAAGATGGAGAGCCCAAGAAGTTCCATTAGCTCTTATTACAGAGAGCTCTCCGGTCTAATGGCCGCTCCAGTCTAATGGGCATCACAAAGGCCTGTAATCAAAGAACCACAAACTCCTCTTTCATTTCGCATCCCTCTCCATCCAGCTTTTATCATTAATTAGATATTAAAAATCCATCTTTAAAAAAATGAAGCCGTTGATTTGGACAGCGCAGCTGTGCTGAGAGAGAGAAAGAGATTGTAATGGATGATAATGGAGCACAGATGGCGCAAACTTAGAGAGCGGTGTAGACACTGCTGTGCCGAGAAGAGAGGAGTCTCAGATTTCCATGGCAACATTTACCATCAACGACGGTGTGCGGAGGGCGGCGAGCCCACCATTTTGTAATGCAATCCACACACGAGGCCAGGATAAGCCAACATCACGATTGGGCGCTAATAGATCGGAATATCTGTTATTGCACAACTATCGCTTTCACACGACGTGCCTGGAGTGCCCTTGAGCAGGGAGGTAATTTAATATGCAGTGCCAGAATCAGTTTTAACCATATCAAATTACGATTTTATTGTTGTGGAGGCTAAATCACAGTGCGTGAAGTCACGCACGAGGAGACGAGACTGAACTGGCCTTGGCAAGCCTGTCAATCACCCCGCTCAGCCTCCTGCTCTGACATGTAATTACAGCGCCACCGTAATTAGAGCTCACTGTCAGGGCCCTGAATGATGCCTCGTGCTCCACTCGGAGAGAGAAAACCTGCAAGTTGTAAAGGAGAAAGCATGTCCACCTACACGCCACTCATCTTCCCTGCTGATTTCTCCCCTTTATGGCCCCGTTCCATTTGCCTGTGGGTTCTCTCTGTTCATACAGACTTATTGACTGACTCTAGTCTCCCGGCACACTCTCTCTCATCCTGAGCCACAGCACATCCACAAAAGAAACAGGCCAATCACTTTATGTCTGAAAGCAATTGAATTGTGCCCGGCCGAAACCCTTTGCCGGTTCGATAATGTGAGATCCAGCCACGGGCTTGTCTTTAAGTGCCCTGGTCTTAGTCTTGAGGCCTCTTTTGCTTGAGAGAGCACGAAGTTCAGTCTAAACCGGCCTCATTGCTGTCTGGGTCACTTATTGAAACACCACTTATAATGTTTTGGATGGTAAAAGAGAAACTGAGCGAGTGTATGCGAGAGGAATAAAGAGCGAATCCGAGAGTAATGATGTAGACGGCCAGTAACAGCACAGAGATAAAAAACAACACACTGACCCAGACAAAATAACGGCCTGTCTGTTGCAATCTAAACACACCGATCGATTCAGAATCTCTTTGTGACCTCTTCATGACCTTTTTATGGTAACTGGACAAAATCATTCAAAGCACAACCTATTCAACTGAATCATTTAGTCCAATTTGTCAACTCCTTAATTTGCTCAGAAATCAGCAAGTTTGTTTTTTCTCTTACCTAAAAGCAACACCTTGCATATTCATTTCAGAACAAGCACAACATGGCATGAGAAATGTCTAGACTTTTCGAAACCACATTTTAAAGGTGCGCTCAGCAATTTTTTCCTCGTTAAAAAGTTTTACACATAATCAAACAATGTTACTTTGGGAAAAAAGTTTATGTAAACATCAAAAATAACATCATGCGCACTCACATGGGATCAAGACACAATAATGTTAATAATAATACTAGTAACCCAATAAAAGCTGCTTTATTTAAAATGAAGCAGGCAGCCTCATGGGGGTGGACTCATTTTGCTTATGGAATAAATGAAACATGTCTGACATTATGCGTTAATGCTAAATTTCGCTCATTACGTGCTACATCCAAAATAACCTCCAAAAGGTACGACGATCGCTCAGAAAAAATGAAGGCACAACCATAGCGTTTTCCAATTCATGTCAAGGAAGGAAAAAACATTGAACTCCAGCACCGGCTTTCACAGAATAGCAAATTAGAATAAAGTGGCCGCTGACCTGTGGAGTTGTCGTCTGCTTGCCTTGGCGGTTGGATGCGGTCGTAGTGGTGATGTCGGTGATGGAGGGCGACGTTTCTGAGCGGTTGCCTGTGGCGGAGGCGCTGGACTGGGGCGTAATGGAAGAGGAGGGCATATCTCCCACCAGTCGGGCGCTACCATCCACACGTACGTTGGGGTCGCCCTCTGCGGCCATGTTGAGCACTTTTAGACCATTGTAGTAAAGCCCTGAGAGCTGGCCCTGGAAGGGCCGACTACCCTTCTCCCAGCCTCCGATCTTTATGGTGGTCTGACTGTTGAAGATGGTGAGCTGCCGACCTGCCGGGGAAGAACGTTACAGAAAATACAAGAGTGTTCAACGGCCCGCTCCCCCACGCCATAGAGACGCACACATACACATGCACACGCTAACAAACATAGACACGCACACATACACACACACACACGAGAAAACAGAACTGATGGAAGTCCTGATGGTAAAACACACAACAACCGTAACCTTATTTTCCCTGGGGATCATGAAGCAATAAATTACACTAATGCTAACAGCAACACTGGTAATTTATCGACTGTAATTTAATGGCTGCTGTTGGCACAAAGTAAATAAATGAAGGGGATGAGAAAGCTGGGTCCCAAAAACAAAATCAATGGGACTTTGCTAAAAGGACAATCAAATATATACTAAGATGAGAGACAAAAATATTTTTCATCTGTACAAAGTACAAATTTCCCCCTTTTTTCGTGTGAGCAAATTACTGTTAATCTGTAAATACAGCAGTTTATTGCAAATGACTGTACAAAGCCTGTATGCACAGGTCTAGTAAATTTGATTGAGATTGCCTTTCAGCAAGGGCAATGGCAATTAAAATTAATTAGACTGAAATAAGGTTTATGTGAGAATGGCTTTACAGCTACATGACACAGTACAAATGATTCATCATGGTTATAATTCCATTGAAAAGGGAAAGCAAGAAAACAAGCAAACTTGAAAACAAATCACTTTGAACGATTTAATTTGTTACATACATTGCAGCATGCATTCAAGTCTTTTCCCTTCTTGTGTGTTTAACTTGCTTGTTAAAGGGACTTCATATCTGATGCCAATAATCATTGAAGCTATTTAAGAGACATTTGCTTTAAGATTTTAACTGTGCACTTTAGCAGTTTCCAAAAGAAATATGTTTAGCATGACAAGAAGATATGCACATATAAATTAAATAGTGTGTGTACATCACTATGAATTCAAATAGTTTCCACTGAGGACATGTACTTTAATTAGTCATTTATATTATTACAGCTGCAAAATAACATTATTTAAATAGGTATTTTAATGATGTAAACATATTTTGTTAATGATTGAACTAACTTCAGTTATCAGTATATTACCAGTCCCTTTAACCTCTGACAGGTTTACAAGTACAGTATAACAACACATTATTGAACTGTACAGTGCATATATTACAAACTACATTTGTTTAATTTTTAAACTTGGTTATACAGGGGATTTATGTTTTAGATGGTTTATTTGCTATGCAAAATATCACTTGCTTATGATCAAATTATCTTTTATTTAAAGTTTTAATCAGTGTTTTTACCTTTGTCGAGTAGCCATTCGTCAACTACTCGACCAAGCCGATATGGGATTCGCTGTCTAGCAATCGCCAGGCGTTCGTTATCAATGTTGCCTTTAAAGTTTAAAGAGACATTTCATTGTTAAAAATCTGAAAGGTCAAAGATTAAAACCTACAGTGAAACATATGCCTTAACTCTCTGTTTTTTTCTTCTTTTTTTTCCTCTTATTTTCTTTCTTTCTTTCATTTTTTTTTTATTTGGAACACCAAGGTTGCATACATAAGAATGATGAAGCTTTTCATTCAATTAAAATTTAAGCAAACAAATTAACCCTATTTTAATAGAAGCATTATGTTAAATATGCACCTACTCTTCTCGTGTTAAGAGAAACCAACCAAACTCAATCACGTTTATACACAATATCACTCCTTTACATAATACATTTACAAAATAGTAATCTTTTAAATCTTTTTAGCAGATTTTTCATCTAGTTATACATGAAAACTAGCTCATTTTAATCTAAATATTGACATTACAGTACATTCCAGCGTTTTGCAACCAATTTGATTTTAGCTTCACATTTGCTATCTAATCTAAGGTATTTTTTAATATGATAAATCTCACATTATCAGATCACAATACATTTAAAAACATCAAAGTAGCAGAAAAAACACTCAAAGGATTAAACCAACAGGAGGATTATCAGTTCATCAGTAATGCATGTGAGATCAGTTCATGTTTCCCATGTGAGTTTGAAATTGCTCTGACAAAAGCTTTGACCTCAGAGATGTCTGTGTGCAAACATTCAGGCACTCGTTCCCTACGGTGGGCTTAGCAGAAGCTGTGCTTAAATGCAGATATTTATGCAACATGTCCAGGTTGAGCCAGCTACGATAGCTCTATTAAATTGAGATTATTTGAAAACATTTACGTCACTCCCATTACGACCCACACATAATTACCACTCCTGACTTTGCTGGAAAATTCAACATGAACCTGACTTGCCTAGATTTCCAAAGAGTATAATTACGCCTCACAATTTTTACTCTATGAGCCATTAACTTGTTATTTGTCAATCAAAAATGAGTCTCGCTCTCTCTATATGCGATTAAAGTATGATTAAAATATGAATGCATGAAAATGTTTCCTCAACGAGACGTAACAAGAGTAGAGAGTCAGCCTGAAGGCTATGATGTGAGAAATTCAGAGTGAGAATTACTAGCAAATTTCCATTCTAATGTGTCCTCTTTTCCTTTATGCAGTATATATGAAAAAATACTGACAATTCTATCATCAACCGTATGACTTTCTTTCTATGAACACAAAGGAAATTTTAGTAAATAAATATACTTTTTTTCAAGTAAAGAAAGGGAATACGAAACATTTTTAGTCAACTGAGCTTTCTTCACTTTAATGATGTGGAAAATATCCGCAAAGACATTATTCAAACTATTTTCCTTTGTGTTCTACAGAAGAATGAATGTCATACAGTTTTGAATCGATAAAGGTGAGACATTTTTGCAAATTATCCCTTTAAAGTACCAAATTTAATCGTATACCACCTCACATGAGTATGGCTGCTCTAGTCGACTGCACCTTTGAGGTAAAGCTCTTTATTCTGTATCCGACGCTGAAATGACACGACTAAATTGCTTCTCGAACACAGTACAATACTGTTTTTGATAGGTGATTGGAGAAGAAGAACACCCATGGATGGGGAAATAAGGCTTCCGCAGGGCTGCGCGTAAGGACAGATGGAGTGATTGACTCTGGACTTGAGTTTGAGAACACCTATATTCTGCTGTGAGAGCGGAAAGAACTTTGAAACTCCATTACAATGAGTCCACCTTTCCTTTAACTTTCATTCATTTGTATTCCCCCCCCACCTTCTTTAATTTTGTAATTTTCTCCCTCCTACCATGTGCAGTGCGGTCTAACTGTGATTTATGTCCACTTGTGCACTTTACCTAGAGTAATCAAGAGTGAAAGGAGTAATTTGTCTCAAATCATAGCTTAAAAGAAACAAGACAAGAAGGGGAAAAAAGCAAGCAAAAAAGGAGCTCTTGGAGCGGGATGTACCGGATGACTAAGGGCAAGTTGTGCGCATGATTGCTTGAATGCACATAAACACCCACTCGCACACATAGGCTACACACGCAGTGGTCATGTTCTGTTTAAATGAGGGGGCAGTTGCCCGAGGGGCTCTCAGTAAAGTGAAAATGACTGGCTTGTTAGCTTAGCATGCTAACAGTCTGAGCACTCTTCCTTTTGTGAATATTAGATACATTCGTTTTTCAACAAAGACTTCTAAACAATCAAAAGACAACATTTGTGTGCTTTTAGATCTGTTCTGCATCCATTTTTATAATGTTAGGCAATACGCTGTGATTTTCAAGGACAGCAACAACACCTCAATTTATCCCTTCGCCAGTCCAAACCTCATGCTGTGGCCATTTTGTGCCCAGCAGTAGCTGTGTGACGGTAATCCTGTCAGGAACATTGCATTTATTACTATTTTTTAGGTCTATATAAGTGCTTGCGTCTATTTAAAATGTCTACAGATGGTCAGGTGATTTTAAATGCTATATAGGGGGTTCCGCCCCTCACCTTTCATCAAATGCTTATAAAAATCAATGATTACCTGAGCTGTCAAGAACTCTTACAAATCTTTCCATCACATTCGCTGAAAACAGCAACTGCAATTTGTTTCAATGTCAATCCTAGCCTTAACAGTCACTAAGAATTATTGTTACATTAAAGGGATAATTCACCTAAAAATTTATATTGTGTTATTTATTCACCCTCATGTCGTCCCAAAAACCTGTATGACTATTTTTGTAAAATGAAAGTAAGTAGAGTTAAAGGTCCCATAGAATGCATTGAGAGAATATTTTAAATTGTTCTCTGATATGTACATAAAAGGGGTGTAGCTTAGGTAAGGGGAAAAAACGCCCAGAAACGGTTTTACAGGTCCATTTACAAGCCTAGAATATGACCCTAGAATGAAACAGTCTGTTTTTGCCTTATTTGGAAGGTTCATGAATAGTAATGAGGAGGTCTGCTCTGATT
>JAUCMU010000021.1:7230976-7264260 GCA_032275025.1 Enteromius treurensis | reverse complement strand
CATTTATGGCAAAACAATATTACCAGCAGCAATCCGTAATTTTACAGGGGGTGGCACGACTGCTGCAGATGTCAAAATAAAATTTACTGTGTCACACATTAAGCCTTGTAAACTAAATAATACTACTTTTTCATTCCCGTTCATGTTCAAAAGTTTCTCAACAAGCCTGCAGGCAGATAACATAATCGAATCACAGGAAATCACAGGGAAAAAAAATAACCTTATAAGATTTTTCCCCTTGAAATCAGTGCCTCAAGGCAATATGCTGGTCATACAGAATAATGTGTGACAGTCTCAGTGAAATGGAATCTAATCTGTATTCTGATGCGCCGCTTGTCATTTTCAGTGTAAATTCTCATCAGTGCATGTTTCTGTCTTATTAATGCGAGCAGTGAGAGTGATATCACTCTGTGTGCTTCACATCCACACCACTAGATGGCCTCAATCCTTAAAGGTTTTCTATTTGATGCAGCTCAGTGGGTGGGATTGTCTTCGTCTGCTAATTACACTAAAACATATTCGTGTGCAAACAATCTGTTCTCATGAAAGCACATGCTAATAATACTCACTCGATCCACTTGCTGCTCGTCTTATATAAAACAATAACCATGCCCACTCTATGCTCTCCTTGATGACCTGTGTGCCCACATGCACAACTTAGTTAACTAAAAACTTGTTGCAAACTTGTTAGAGTGCTACAAGCCTGCACATGAGCGCAAGCAATCCGAAAATTGTTATCTGACCAATTTCCGACAGATGGAGACCATTCTTTAAAAAAAACAACAACAAAAAAACAGCGTAATAAGCTGCTGTGGGAACGTGTGGTCCTTTCGATTGATTTGTTGCAGATTGCAAAAGCTACATGAGGCATTTCAAAATAATGAAACAAGGTGTGTATGAGAAGATCCCTTTGTGAATTCCCCTAATTCACACCTATCTGCAGGAAGAGAGCAAGCAGAGGACAAATCGCAACACCAGACTTCATTATACCCTCCCAGGAGATGTGTGTTTTTGTCTGGGTACTCACAAGCTCACACACGCGCGCGCGCACCCCATGTTGTCATCTCCAGCTGGGCCGAAGCTGGATGTTTCTTCCGCCTCTCACACCCCATAATGAAGACAGACTCTGCCCGTTAGCACTATCCTCTTCCCATCACCGGGAACAATGGGGCAACGTCTCCTTCACCCTCCTCTGCGCTCTCTAACAACATTTCTCCAGGGCCAATCTCTCACTCCCTGCACATCTTTTCAGCTTTGTGGTCAGAGAAGTGATGTGAGAGCTTGGCCCTGCACTCCAGCGGGCCGTGACATGCCACGCCCTCCTCTAATTGGAGAACGACCTCTCTTTCACCCTTCCGTCCAGGCCGTCCCTTCGGGTAGCTGACCTCATCCTTCATTCTGGGTTTCGGCGGCTGGGACCAACACCAAGGGTGGCAGGCCTTTTGAAATCTCGGAAATGACAGCGTTGAATCAAGCACATCCTAGCTAGGGGGAATGTGGACATGGTAATGAAGTCTGCAGAGCTGGGTGCATTAATTACAAATTGAAATCCATTACTGATTCCAATTTACATTACCAAAATTAATCTATAACATTACACATTTTAGGTAATGTAATCAGACTACTTTTAAATTACTTTTGACCTATCTTGTAGTTCATATTGATTTAAATAGGGTAATCTTATTTCACATTGATATAAAATAGAAAGAATAAGAACATATATTCCTTTTGGTGTTATCAAAAACACAAAGTGCATTAAACTTTACATTATGGGGTTTTAAAGAGTAATAAAAAGCTAATAAGCAATTAAATGTGACCCTTGACCACAAAACCGGTCATATGGGTCCATTTTTTTGAAATTGAGATTTATTCACTCAGAAAGCTGAATAAATAAGCTTTCAATTGTTGAATTGGAATCTAAGAGTCCAAAAAATCCAAATATTGAGGAAATCACTTTTAAAGTTGTCCAAATATAATTCTTTTACACTGCATATTACTAATTAAAAGTTTTTGACATATTTACAGTAGAACATTTACAAAATATCTTCATGGAACATGATTAATATCCTAATGATTTGACTTATGAATGTTTTTACAAATCATAATTTTTTTCCCATTAAAACAAAATTTTTTTTTTTTTTACTAAATCCATGAAACACTTAAAGATAAAACAAAAAAAATATTTATATTTCATGTGTTTATCTGCACTTGAACATGCAAATGTGATACTTCATAAATGAAATATGCTTTAAGAAAATAATCTCAGTATTAGTACAGTACTAAATATAAAAATATATTAGGAGGATCAGATAACCTGATCAGATACAAAAAAAATGTGAATTTGTGTATTTTAATGTGTTTGAAAGACAAATACCTACCAAAGTAATACAAGGTAAAATAACTGACTAATTGATAATTCAGATAAAATTGGTGTGTTTATCTCTAGCTGATATAATATTGAAACGCTTATTAAACCTGAAATGATTATTGTAAATCCAGTGGTCAAATGCTACGTCGCCACCAGACCAATGACAGATGTACTGTAACCGTGTGTAACCGTCCATTAAACTAGAAGGATTTCTGAGTGTATAGAAATTTAAGATATAAGAAAGAGGAATAAGGAGAATCAATAAAATATAAATCAATTATTGCTATTGCGTAAATACTACGTAATCACGTAATCCATAAACTAGCCTACAAGTCTTTTAAAAGTTTGGAATCTAAATATGTAATCCAGATTACATGTAATCAATAAATACCCAGCTCTGGAAGTCCATTTCTGAAGTTGGACGAGGGGACTCCTCCAGTAACTTAAAGTGGGCATAGTTTTAAGAGAGACACCCTACGTCCTACATTCAGTCCCGGGTGTGACAATGTCCCAGTTTCGCAGAATTTTCTGTTAAAAAAAAAAAGAGAAGGCGGCTCTATTATGAATGCCTCAGGGGCTAAACATACGGGAGAGGAGAGCAAAATTGAGCCGTGACACCAAATCCCAGATTATCACAGAATAACAAATGTTTTGGGTGCTGTGCTCGTGGATTCGGTGTTCGTTAAATGATCCCTAAAGCGAGCGAAGGATGGGGTGTCAATCTAAAAGGAGGGCTTGGTTCCACATGGCTGCGTCTCGACTGTTCCTGTCCATCTCAAGCTTCATGTCACCTCTCCACCGAGGCCTGCAGTGCTGCTCTAAATATAAAGAACTAATACAACTGGATTCTCATTAGACTCAATGGGGGTTGTTATAGCAACACTGTTCTCTAGGGTTCTCTCGTTTCTTGTAGGCAATTAGATGACAACTACGGTGCCATCCTGATTGACGGAACATTTCATCTACTCTGGAACTGCAACGACCTCCTCTTGCTAGACACAAAAATAATTCAGCTCTTCTGAACTTCAGAATATGTAGTTTAGAGCTGTAGGTTTCGTGTGCTTATAAATGTACTTGTTAGCAAATATTTCTTTATTACTTAAGACACTACAGGTGGGGGAAAAAAAACTTGTAATCATCACCATGCCCCAATTTGCATATTCATAGTACACTAAGTGAATACATTTTGTACTACAAGTTTACTAAAATGTTGTTTAAATATGCAAATGAGGCATTACCTAATTAAAAGTACACTCATTTGCATATTTTTCCCCAGGAAATCTGAATATTGGATACAGCCTTTTTCAAAATTCTTGTTTTGTTGATATATTAAATGTTCTCACAGAGGGGATTCAGTATATTTTCAGCACTCTGAAAATACTGTCAACAGAGAGAAAAAGCATCTTAGACCAGGAATAAAAGATTATAGAAATCAGGCAAATGCTATATGAACAAATCACACTGTAAAAACTTTCATAATATAGATAAAGTAGGAATAAAATGGAAATGTCTGGTGTATGTAAGAGGTACTAAAGTGAAGATTTCTGGCTTTGTGTTTGAGAAGTAAAAAACAACAAACTGTAATATGTTTTGATATTGAAATCTACAGACAAAAATGTATATATTGGAATAAAAACAAGTTTTTCAGTGGAATCTTGGCTCTTTTTTTATTAAAGACTTTTCCCTCTGTGAAAAATAAGATATTTGGGAGATTTAACTGATTTTGTATATATATATATATATATATAGATGTCAGTGGTATCCAAAACCACCCAACTGACTTCCAAAATACCATCTTTTGTGTTCCACAAAGAAAACGGCACAATCTGGAACAACACGAGGATGAGCAAACGATGACAGATTTTTCATTTCTGGGTGAACTATCCCTTTAAGCTCTAAATAAATCGATGGAATAATTGTAAAATTAGTAACAGTCAGAACATTCCATCAAGAGGAGCCAAACACACACACACACATGCACACAAAGGGCTGGGACGGTAGCTCTGGAAACCTGGAGGACAGAAGAGCCACTAATGATGTGTCTTATTTAGGAAAAGGTGCAGGCAGAAGCTTATGGAGTATGACGGAGTGTGTGTGCCACAGCGGGGATGCTGATCTGCCATGGCATTCAGCTTAAACGAGCTGGTGCATCCAGGAAACCTCAACCACTTTACATAAAGAGCCTCTCAGTAACGCTCAAGCTAATACCAAGGGATTGCGCTTAATTGGATAGAACACCCAGACATGCAATATACGCTCTCATAAATAACTTGTGTTTGATATTAGATCGAAATATCACACCGTGTGTGACACGCTCCAGAGTGCGTGTGCCCTTATGTTTGAGCACTGCAGGTTTGGTGAAACAGATAAATTTGTTGTGTCCGCAGAATAATTCCACTTTGTCAAGCAGTTCTTGTTGTTTCACCCCCTCCTTCTCCTCTCTTTCTTTGTGTGTCTCTCTCTCTCCCTTCGCTCGCTCTCGCAATCTCTCTTTATCTTCTGGTAAGGACTGGATCTGGTGAGATCATGAATCTTTTTGGCAGCAGAAATTTCTTTTCCAAGTTTTCTAAAAGCTGAAAATAGCACTCCGTCCTAGTTCCTCTCGAACCTGAAAACCACACGCATTCCATGGGCGTTGTCTACAGACAATGCCCAAGAAGTCATGCACATCGTCTCCCTACTGCTGAGGGGAAAAAAGGCAAACAATTACAAACGCCGGCCTGGATGCAATATCTCTCGCAGACAATATCATTTCATATTACAATCGACAAATCCAAGGCAGACTGGAGCGCTGCTATTTTTGTAGTGATCCTTGTCAACCCGTCACTGGGCTTCAATAGTAACACGTTCTTTCATGCATCGACTCTAATCTGAAGAAAAAAGCGTGGTAAACATTTAAAAAAAAAAGGCAAAGGAACGAGTGGGCTGAGTTTGTCACAAAGAGAACATTTAAAAGAACACCTGTCTCTTTTCTTTTGATGAATAAATTTAAATATTCGGCTTTTACTTCTGCTGCCATCTGTCTGCTTATCCTTTCAGATACTAAAGATAGCAAAGACACGGTTTGCCATATGCCGCACTTATTCAAGGAAAAATGGCTGACGAAGACCAAATATTAAATCGTCTGTGGCCAGTCAGACTGTTCTCCACGCCACTCGTAAATTGCATAATGACCTGGCATATAGTTTGACGGTATGTAAAAATGACAGAGCGCATGAATGACTTGTACTCAAATTATGCGGGTAAGTGGTAAGAGGAAGTAAGTGTCGCCGAGTTTCGACTGAGAGAAATAAAATGGCATTTTTCCAAAGCACTGGCTGTTTCTATCTAAGCTGCTGGGTGGAGACAGGCTTAGTCTGCACTGACGGTATGAGGTCAGCAGACACTTTGCTGTCACTCAGAGCCATGTCACACGTCACTCATGTCTGACCAGGTATGTCCTGCCCACTCAGACACAAGTGAAGCAGAAAATCAGCATCTGTCACTCTCTTTCACTTTCACCTCCATCCAAATGTGAGTGAGTGTGCGTGCATGTGTGAGCATATGAGTCTCTCGGGCTGCCCTGACTCACTTTGACTAGAGACATCCAAAATATATACAACAAAATACAGGAAAAAGGGATTTATATATATATATATATATGTATGTATCCATTTTCAATTCAAACAGTTGGGAATGGGAATGATCATTTTTCAGTGGAACACAAAGGATGATTTTTGGGTCTGTAATGCTCCAAAAATACACATGAATTGTGTTCTTTATTCTGTACATGCCATATTTTTTTACCATAGGAAAGTTTGAAAGTTAATACACTGATCTTTTCCTCAGCTAAAGAACTACGGTTGAAAAATGTGGGTCTTTTTTGAAACGGTAATTTAGGCTTTTATTCAAAATGCAGGGACACATTACATTAATCAAAAGTGACAGTAAAGACTTCTACATAATAAACACTTTTCTTTTTCATCAACAAATCCTAGAGAGATGTATCACAGTTTCCAACATAACCGTTTTCAACACTGATAATAATAATAAAAAATGTTTCTCAGGCACCATCTAAGCATATTAGAATGATTTCTAAAGGATTATGAGTAAATTGGAGTAATGGCTGCTTAAAATCCAGCGTTGCTATTGAAGAAATAAATTACATTTAAAAAAAAACCCTGTAATAACATTTCAAAATATTACTGTTTTTACTGATCGAACAAATGCAGCCAACATTAAAAATATTAAACAGCTACAAAAATGGCATATTCCATCATCAGAAATGTCTTTAGTGGTAATGGCACCACTACAATCAAGACTGTGATATTATACGCCTTGTAATGCTTTTTTAGCACCCATTCACTTCCATTGTATTCTTTAAAAATTCATACTTTGCGCACCATTGAGGAACAAGTCACAAATAGAGTGAGTAAGAATTTTTAAGCGAACTATCTCTTTAACATGGTCAATGTGCCCGTTATCATCGACATCACAGCACAGGTGCTCTCCGAAAGCTGTTTCCTTTCACGTCCTTTCTCTCCTTCTCTCTCACACACATTCCCTATCCCCTTGTCAGTACTACTGTTCACACCTCTGTACCTCGCACTGCTGAGTTAGCCGTGATCGTCACCATTCTTCAATTGGACTGATGTGCTCATTAGACTGCCCACAAGCTCACACACACACACACTTTTGGCATGAAGAGTGTGAGAGGTCAGAAAGTGCTAATGATTTGGTCAAACCCCAGGGGTATAATCACTTGGCTTTGACTCGTTTACAGTCATCATCCATTTCTCCTTAGCTCCGTCCTGCTTGGCGGCTTGCACGGCTGCCACAAATGGCTGGGCGGTCCGCAGGGCATTTGGCCACGGGTTCGAGCAGCTGGCAAGCTCATCTTGAGCAGAAAAAATGTATTTAATAGGCCATTACCCCTTAAAACGCGCCGTTATGCTGAGTGAAAGAATGTGCACCGATGTTTTCCTTCTCTGTACAGTGCCTGTCACACCGTTCCTTACAGTTCTCGCTCTCCATCTTGTTATTTCTCCCTCTCTTTCTCTCACTCTCTCTCTTTCTGCATGAGCAAGTGGCTCAATGATTTGGGGTGAACGATGACTAATGATAATCCCCAGTAATGGTGATATGATGAGACTTAAATGAACTCTGTCACAAGTGTTTAGGGTCATAAGCAGAAACGGGGCGCGCGGGGGAGGGGAGGGTCGCCACTGTCTGTTTGAAAAATCAGGACATCGAGGGCCGCTCGTTAACATGGTCAATGATCCTAAGTTAATTCACTTTCAGAAAGGCAGTCTCTGGATAATGATATCCTCCCAGCCTACAGACAGGTTTATCAAAACATTCCGTTACATCACCGAACAGTCTCGCCATTAATGTCAATACTGACATACTCGTCAGTGGCTAAATATAATTTACGGAAATGGAAAGGAATTTTTTTTTTTTTACCCTCGTTAATTATGGGGTAAAAACGGTACTGGAAATCTATAATGATTTCAACTGCTTTATGGACGGTTAGTGATGTAGGTACAGCTAATTTACCCTCCTACACAAGGCTGATTCATTTAGTAAATACCTTTTATGCTGGCTTAGCAGTCATCAGTCCAACAAGCATCAAAAATGGCAGACGTAGCACTGCAGAGACTCCACCAGTCACACATTAGAATTAGCCTAGATATCCACCGCTAATCGCATCAAGACATTAAGGGCCTTTAATTTGCTCATAAACATTCCCTGCCATCCCTATGCCAAAAAGCCATATATCAGTCATGGATGCATGATTAATTGTCATGCCAATATATGGAAATATATAATCTGTGATAATCTTAATTACAGGCATTATGTAAAGTGTTACATATCCCAGGCTTATGCAACTCCTGCAAGTTCATTTTAAGACGCATTTCACGAAGACATCACTGCTACCTACCACCTTGCATTCTCAAGCGAATATCTGAGCCGAGATGCGAGGAACACAATGTTCTGAGTACACGAGATGGTAAATCATAACCCACAGTCTACTGGGCATCAGATATCATTCTTGCACCCTGAGCTTGTGTGATTTTGCTGATCGATAGCACATACTGAAACAATATATCCGAGCTGCAAATTTACATAAGACACTGGGTTCACATGTACACGCATGTAAATTAAACCTAGTGTTGCTGCTTATGCTTTTGGTGTAGAAAATGTGTGCGGTTGCCAAGAGTCCAAATCCCCGAATTCTAGCTTCTCTGTTACAAGGATACATTTTCTTTCCAGTTTTTTTAATGTATTTGTTTGTGCAATCTGGCAACCATGCACAGGTGCTTGCTCTTCAGTGCTAAAGCACCGCTGACGATGATTGGAAAACAGCTGGAGTTTAGCGAACTAAATGAAAGCCTGTTATGTTCTTGTTCTGTCATGAGAGCTTGACAATAATGTTTGCGATTGTGGTTACTGAATACATGCATATACTCAACTGCTGTTGTTTTAATAGAAAAATAGGCCATTTCGATATGGAATTATTGGTATTACTATTAGCTATTACTCTTGTCATATTTTTTGTTAAACCTTCACTTGCAATTAAGAAATGAGGAGAAATTAGGTTTTTAAAATGATGCTCAGTTCTCAGTTATTTTTATTTTGATGAACAGAATCAGGATGTTCTTTTAAATAATAACCTATGTTAAGGGGAAAATCGTACAGATTTGATATAAGACACAGATGAGGACGAGTAACGGCAGAGTTTTCATATTTTAAATAAAAGCGTGAAGTACATCGGTGCATTGCAGCACTGTAGCTGAAGTCATATATAGACACCAGCACGCATGGTAAACTCCAGGGCTCAGCTGGAGAAATCATTACCTCACCGCCGCTCGGAACGCATTTGCTGAGGCAGTCGTGCAACAGTCATGCCATGATGCCACCCCTGAGAGAGCTCGCTGATTCTTCTGGGAATCAAGTTTGTGATTACAGCAGGAGTGGGCGTCAAAAAATAGAACACAGGAAAAATAAATAAATAAAAACACATACAACTCTTCGAAGCTCGGTGCCAAACACTTTCCCGTCCTCCTTGCTTTCACCTCCTCCACCTCCCACTCCTCCAGCACAGCATGTCATAGGAAATGCGGGTTCTATCAAATAGCATCCTCTGAGCAAGCGTTGGTAGCGCCTTCTATTCTGAACATTATAAAGATTTTATTCATGAGGGCGGTCTGAGGCGCTGGAACTTTCTAAAACAGACCAGCACTTTGAGTGTCGGAGGAGTGTAACACTATGATTACCCTAATGATCATTCACAGGGCTTGTCGGGAGCATGATTTTCTGTGAATTTCTACTCTGGGGTTTGCGTGAGGATGAATGAACAGCAGAAATTCTCAGGGGAATCTGTGTTGGTTTGAGCAAGTTCAAACAGTTGAGACCAAAAGCCTAAGGCCGTACTGAAAATCGAGGATTTTCTCGTTTAAACATGGAAATAAAGTTTTAAGATTGACATGAAATATACAAGAACCACACCGGTAAATAATTTTTCTACTCTACTCAATAATGACAAGTTAAAATCAAATATTTTAAACATTTTAATTATCTGCGAGATTTAGCAACCTTTCCTGAACAAAAATTGTTTCAACACCAAATTTTCATAACGTAAAATATAGTTATAAAATATAGTAATAAAAGATTATTGGCATACGTTAATATTACTTTAGTGCTTCTGCCTCAAAATTCCAAGTTTACATCAATGTATTATTTGCCAATTCGTTGTAATTATTTGTAAACACATTTTTTTTTGGTCAAAAAAACTAAATTTTTAATTTCATCAAATGTTAAATAAAATAAATTGAAAGTAAAGCAAAGATTAACGGAGTACATTTTACAAGACAATACAAATGCATTTTCGCTAGTGGCCTCAAAGTTTGTGACCCAACACTAAGTGTGTGTTTGTTTCTTTAAGACTCACAATCTGTAGCTGCAGGTAGTCTCCCAGGCCGGAAGAGCTGTCCACCCTAACCAGCACTGCATCCTTCTGCTGGGTGCTAAAGCCGACAGCCAGTCGGTCAGCTCGTGTGCTCGGTCTGTCGTTTGGCGGCCATGTGTACACAATGAGCCCTCCATCACGTCCGAATATGTATGTGGTTCCCGCTGCAGAACGAGAAAGAGAGAGAAACAGAATATTAAGTGCAAGAACATCAAAGTAAGTGGGAAAAGTATTTCCATTTTGCATGCGCGTGTGTGCGTATGCACGGATCTGCTCCATTACACAAAGCGCGGGAGTATCTTGATGAACCCATCAGAGTGCCAGACAGCCCCTGCTGGTCCCTGATTGGCTAAATTATAGCCCTTATGTGACCCTCGCTACACTGATGTCACCAGGAGCACCTGTGTCTTCTGAAGCACGAGCTAAACAGAGTCGTTCTCGCCACAACCACTCAACGCACGCAACCCCCCATTCGAGCCCGGGGCTGATTGAGCTGATTACAGCCGCTCTCTTCACCCGCCGACACACCGGACAATCAATCCAGCCCCACGGCCCCCAGCCCAGTGCCTACTTCTGCATGCATTTATTCTACCAAAGGTGGGCAAACACGGCACGGACCAGACAGCTATTCCTGCTCAGCGAGACGCATGCTAATGCCTGATGGAGCTAATTACAGTGTCAGAGGCAGGTAGCTTACTGTGAGCGGGGTCACTGCGATTCAGCGCCTGCAGGAAGGTTTCTCTGGGTTTTTGCACCGAGAGATAGAGAGAAACGCTACTAATGGACTTGATCTCATTAACTGGCGGACTGCGCTAGGTCTTTTGATCAGGCGTGACTTCAATAGCAAAACGGGGCGAAAGCGCTTCGATTGTGGCAGGTGCAGTCGGGGTAATGTTCGCAGAGCAAAGAGCTCATCAACATCAAGATAACAGCCTCGGGAGATGTGAGATGCACTTCAACACTCTTCTTGGCGGAGCGTGACTGCTGTGCTTCTGAGCTCCAGATGCAGATAAGACGGGCGGCGAAGCAGCACAGGGGGAAAAAACCCAGAGGAGGCCGGAGCTCTCAGAAGAGCAAGAGAGGCCCCTGAGTTAAAGTGCTGAGAGTGGTTTGAAAAGGGCTGGGTTATTTCCTGGCACGTTCCTCTATTTGCAGAGCCGTGCTCATTAGCTCCACTCTGTGTGATTTTCACTAGCGGGCTCTCGCCGGCCCCCTTGAACGCATCTCATTGAGACTGTTTCACACCGTGTCAGTGATCGGCTTGACCCCCTCCGGGGCAGGCGCTTTCGCTTACACGGGTACACAAATGTTCACGAGCGCGCACGGATTCACGCGCTAGCTAACGCCCCGGTTAGTGACGACTCCCTTGGCGGGCTTGTTCCAAACGCAGGGAAATGAGCTCTGCTCATTAGCGGGGCTCAGATGGTTGAACTTCACACACACATATGTGCACAGGCCATCACAAATGTGAAGTGGATAGGAACGAGATTTCGGCTCTGCTGAAATCTGTTTCGTGCGAACCGCTACGGCTGCCTGCCTCATATCTGTCGCTCAGTATGACGGCAATTCGCAGCTGTGGGTGAGTGAATGGATTTGCCGGGAAGAGAAGCGTAAAGCTGTGCAGAGATTTACGGGCACAAATGGGCAATGCACAGTGCACTGAAAGTTAAAATCAGCGCGATCAACTTTTTAAAATACAAGTTGACATCTGACTCATACATGCATTTAAAGCATTAGTTTAAGCAAAGATGATAATTCGGCATCTTGCCCTCATGTCCTTCCAAACATCTAACTTTCAATTTTCATGTGAGTAGCAAATTATATTGAAGAATTATTTTATTTATACAGTGAAAGTACATGTAACCCTAAACTAAACCGTAACCAAATACAGTAGTACGTACATGTAGTTAATTAATATAACTCTGTATTTAAATGTATAACAATGACACCTTACAAGACAAAGTAACTCTACATTTTAAATGATAATTACAACATGTACTTGCTATAATGTATAATACATTTGTTGGGGGTCAGAAGTACAATTTACTGTTATACACTGTGAAAGAAAGTGTTTCCCTGAAGAAAGCAGGTCTTGCAGGCATGGAACGACATGAAGGTGTGAACATTATGAAATGTTTAGGCCAACTATCCCCTTAAAAGATAACAGATCGTAAAATAAACCCCTAAAAGAGTGATAAGTACTTTATTCAAAGAGGGCTCACTGAACATTATCCATTTCTTTTTTTAATGCAAGCCACTTACCAAGTAAATAAATGAGCATGAATAATTGATTTGTGCTGGAATTTCTTTTTTTTTTTTCATAAGAAAGAGACTGGCAAGTTGTATGAAAAGACAAAAAAATAGAGAGCCTGTTGGGTTCTTGGAAGCGTGGTATAGTGATGCATGTTTTAAAACTACTATTTGTTGCACAAGCGGTAAATTTGGGTTTGAATCCAGCCTGCGTCAAGCCTTGACTCTATTCTCTCTATTATTTCCCGTAATGTCTCCACATTAGCCATCAATTAAATGGCGAAATTCTGAAAATATCTTCTGTGTTCTTGCAGTCGGCTCTTATCCCAACTACTTGGGAACTTCTCCAAGACACCCTCTTTTCTTTTCTTTCTTTCTTTTCTTATCTCCCTCAGCCTGACTTTTCACTCCCATCCCTGATGTGGTTAAGGAGCTTGCTGCCCTCCCTCAAACGGGGTTAAACCTCTTCTCTGAAGTCTATTTTCTGATGCTGTTAAATGAGGCAGTCTCTTTGTGCAAGCCAGACCATTAGCCCCTTAAATATGTTCCATCATCTCGGCTGGGTGGGCAGCTGGGTCTGGGTTTTAAAGAAGACCCTCGCTACCTAACAACCATGCGGGTCTTTCCACTCCAGCGCCCTTCTAAGGTCAATCAGTAGGAACAAGCAAAGGAGATAGGGCCGAAGAGCTGTGTGAATGCTTGGGAGAGCTGTTCTAATGAGATAGATATTACCTGGCCCTCTGGAATCCCATCATAGCCGTAATCTCCTTTATGTGCTGGTGAAATTAAATTACGCACCACCTTCTTCTTCTGCCAGGGTCTCAGAGGCTCCATATGGATCCCTCTCCACTTTTACGCACAAACTAAAAGACTACTTTTGCTTAAAGGAATAGTTCCCCCAAAAATTTACATTCTGTCAACAATAATTAGCCCTCCTGCTGTTGGCAAACAGGTTTGAAAAAACATGAGGGTGATTAAAACATGGCATTTTCCCATTAATTTTACCTTTAAGACTCTTTATTTGCATAAGACTGCTGACGTTCCGGTGAATGTTTTATCATTTATTGACCTTCCCGTTGCTAGAATGTGAGTGATTAAATGACATATGGAGAGTAATAATAAAGATATACTTTTAAAAATCGTGTTCAGAATGACTGACAAATGATAAAACACACTCAAGCTTTTAAAGTGTCAGACAAAATAACGGTAGCAAGAACAGAAGGTTACTGTGATTTGGTGCGGACTCTAACATAGCTATCATTTTAATAATCGTACTTAGTGTGAACAGGCCTTAAAACTGGTAATTTGCACAAAAGCAGTTACCATACATGCTCTGACACATTGAGACATAATGAGACATCCCCTCTTCCCCTTTTCAAACTATAATTTAATGCATGAAAAAGTTACGAGGATGGAACAATTCATATTTTATCATCTGATTTCTCGGATCCATGTTTAAATGTAAAATCAATGACATCCAATACAGTCATTGTCTTGGGGGCTTATACGAAGCAAATCATACTGCTGAAAACACAATATTTATAAGCTGCGCTGAGCTGACTTTCTGTCAATAAACGTTTCAGAAACACAAAACATTCTGCCCGTGTCTTGGAATGGGGAATGAATTGAGCTCCCGGTCTATTCTGCTTCATGTCCCTAGATGCCTCTTTCCTTAGAACAGACGCATTGTGAAGGCCCTGGCAGTTTGGTCTAAAATTACGGTGCATTGTGTTGGGTTGCCCACCTCCTACTTGCGTGCTAGAATGAGGAACATCAGTCAAACTCTGCAGGGTTGGAGTCATTCACCCAGTAGGCAAACACACATGCGCACACACACACACTACAATTCAGTTCTGCACATCAAGTGTGTACACGTAAGTACACACGCGCAAACACACACGCACCCCACTGGTATGGAAATACTGTCAAAATAAACAGAAGGCAAAGTGAAGGCCCCACATAGAGAAGTATACAAAATCTAAAAGTAACACTTCAAACCACAGAAAATGAAATGGCGTGATGTACTGTAACCTTCAAGTCTCAAGAGCATCGCAAGGGACTTAGAGATATTTCAAACCATATGGATGAAATATTTTTGTAATGTTAAAAAATATATAGTTTGAATTGAACAATTTACAATTCAATTTACAAAAATGCTTAAGTATACACTTTGTCTCCTGCAGCTATAAATATAATTTTTTCAAATTTAATATTATTTTATTTCTTTCCAGTCTAAAATAAAAAGGTTCTGGACCCCGCTGGATGTTTAACAGGTATGTGGTGTATTGTTTTCTGTGTGTTTTGCTAGCTTATCCACCTGGCAGGTTATGGACAGAAAATTGTTTTTTGTTCCATTATGCTGAGAAGAATAGGTGTGTGTGGTTGTGTGTGTGTGTGTGTGGGGGCGAGATTTTTTTATGGGAAGCAATTATAATGTTTACGTGAAATATGAGTCTGTGACATTGTATTTGTTTATTAAACATTCAGTTCGAGCTGTGCAGCAACTACAAAACTGAGGCTTCTGCAATAATAAACAGGCAATTAAAAAGTGAATTACTGCAGCTCCAATTACCAGACTGACACCACAGCGCTCCACACCAACTGGGTAATTACAGGCAACAGCTCGAGCGGAACACTGGCCAACCTAAGAGTGTGCGGATGTGTAGATGAATGTGTGTATTTTTGCATGTGTGTTTGATGCTAGTAAACTGCCCGTTATCTTTAGCAAAAACATCCAGAGAGAAATGTTCGTAAATTTGACTGTGGTTTTTTCCTTCCTTCCTCATCTCCCACCCTCCAGGAATCGACTTAAGGCGCAGGTTTCAAAACGAGACGTGATGTTTATGACGGGTCTAGCGCAACGCATGGTTTTATTGTCTGGCCGTGAAGGAATCCTCCGGCTGATTGACAGAGACTCGGTCTCTGGTTGGGAGAGTTTAGGCTCTATGGTGGGTGGGTGGGTGGCTGGCAGCCTCGGGACGCAGTCAAGAGTCTACACGGACAGCTCTAATACTGTTCAGTTCCTGCACGCCTCATGGGTTTGATTTTTACATGCATCATTGGCACTGTCAAAACATTTTCCTTTCCTTTCTTTAATACTCTCTTCAGTTTTTATAGTCAGACCTGAGGGGGCTGAATGAATCAGAACTAATAAAACAATAAAACCCACTGTGAAATGTAAAGTCTTCTGATTTATTTCATGTTTAGCGCAACATAATTCAAGGACAATAGCCTGGCACAAACTGAATTTTCGACAAATCTGGATAGCAATGCGTTATATGGCACTTTATGGCAGTACAATTTACCTTTGAGGATACTCGCCGCGGCCCACTCTATGCTGCTTCACACATCCAGTCAATTCAATGAGCCACGGCTAAAGAAAAAGCAACGGTTCATACGTGAAAACAGACCACTGAAGAGTGAAAGAGGCAGGGAGCACTGGGGGTTTGTGGTCGTGGTATTTCTCCTGCTGACCTTTCCAGGGCCAATTAGGGTAGATCTGGGAATGAGCGGTCAGTGCTGTGCTGGCTGAAAGCTTGTCTGCTGTGGCACTTTAGTGGATGTTGTTTTGATTTGCTTTGTGTTTTTATAACGAGCTTTCGGCTCCTGAGCTCCTCCAGGGGGTTTAGGAGACGATGAGGCTTAGGCTGTGGCTGTGTGAACGTGTAAATTATCTTTTGAGTGTATATGTATGTGTTGATCTTCGTGTATGATTAGCATTTTGTATTTACAAGAATAAAAGAGAAAATTGTAAAGAAAAAATTAAAGATGAGATGACAGAACAAGAGAAAAATAACACTAAGGAAGGAGTATTTGGGAAAGAGAAAAGGAATGAAGATGGGGGAAGAAAAAATGAAAGAAAAAAGGTTAAAAGATAGAAAGTTAAAAAAGAAAGGAAGGAAAGATGGACAAATGACAGGAAAGAACTCAAGCAGAGAATGAAAAATGAGCAGAAAGAAGAAGACATTGGGGAGTGAAGAAAAAAGACAGACAGATAGATAGAAATTATAGATGAAGAAATTAAAATAGATAAGGAGAAGGAAAGAAAAAGTAATTAGTAAAATAAGAGGGCAGGGATGTAAAAAGAAAGAAGAAAACGTGAAAGTAAGAAAAAAACAATTGAAAAACTAAAGAAGAGAAGGAGAAAAGTGGAAAAGGTAATGAAGAGAGAAAAAGGGGGAGGAATGAGAGAGGAAAGAAAAGATGGAGAAAAGGAAGGGAGAAGGGAAGAAAGGGAGAAAGCAAATTAGGAGGAGGTAAAGAATGAAGCAAGCAATGAACCAAAGACAGTAGGAAGGGAAGGTAAAGAAATAAAAAAATGGAGAAATAAAAGAAGGCGCTGTGTCGACTTTGAGCAATGAATTCACAAATAACTCTTTTATTAGACGGAAGCATGTGTAATAATCTCTGCAGGTGTGTGTGTCAGTACGTCCAGTCTAAGCCTCCCTGAGCCCCATGTGTGAGCTACAGTGACATAATGAGAAATCTCTCTAGAGGTTTGGCTTGACTGGGTTTAGATTACACACCACAGCTATTGTTCCTTCTATCTCTCTCTCACTTTCTGCAGATTCTCTTGGGAGAGTGTATAGCATTTAAAGAATCAATCACCTCCATACTATCAAGAGGATGATATGTCTTTCTCATATAAACTTGCACACAGACACATACACAGTGCACCCACTATAGAGTGCAGCTTGCAGCCCTGTACAGTCATTCACTGTCTCACTGTGTTTGCTGGTGGGGATGCTGCATTGTTCCGAGTAAAATATCACTGTCAAGTGCATGTAGTCTTTGACCACTCAGCTCATCCCTTTGCCTCTTTTAATTCCCTCTATCTCCCTCTTAGTCAGGACAGCCTACGCTTCCAATTCTCAGCTTCTCTGAGTATCATATTTAACTGGGCACATCACCATTCACCAGCATATCCATGCTACCCCTCTCATTACAGCAATTCGGGCCTTTCAGACTACAGCTCTGACATAAAAGAGAGCAAAAAAGACTGAGAGATAGATTACTCAACCCCATGAGCTCACTTACTCCAACTCTACTCAGATTTGCAGTGATGGAGGAGAGAGGCAGCACACTAAGGCATCTTGCGCAGGCATTAATAGCCTTTGGAAACATATGAAAGCACACACAAACATGCTTTTTAAAGAACGAGGGGGAGTGATGTTGAACCTACACCATTTGATTTTAGACTGCAAGTTACATAGGATCCATTTTTCAGTAGGTGTGGGAGAATGCAACCTTCTACTGTAGAACTTCATCTAAATGTAGCCTCTGTTATATTTCTCAGTGAAACTGTGGAGGAGAGGGGAGATAAAAGTGCAAGACTGCAGCAAAATAAGAGGGCAAGAAGGAAAAAAAGGGGGATGGGTTTGACTTTAAAAACACTGTGCTGGAGCCCAGGGTAACTTCTGATGATTTGCCTCGCTTTCTACTCTCATTTTTTTTCGTTTTCGTCCAATCATTTCAGTGGGAAAAAGAACATTTACTGGTGCACACAGACGAGGCTGCACACACACACTTTTCTGCACTCCACATAACCTACTGTTAATGGTTTTTAAATGGTAATTTTGCTGCAACAACAGAACTCGTGCTGTTCTCAAACTCCTCGTCGCGGCATACTAAAACAGTGCTGGAAGCAGGTGGGGCTGGACAGATTTGTAGTTTGGCTGAGAAGGTGTCCGCTGGTGCTGTAAATAGCATAGCAGACACAAAGCTGGAAGCGACTTCGGTTTTAGTTTATTATTACCAGAGCTTGTGAATTATGCTCAGCTGTGAACAACGTCACCGAATATTCCCGGGCAAAAGAGGTCCGGAGGTTTGAGAGGTTTAGATTAGCTTGGCCCGGGAGGGGGGCGGAGGCAGAAGCAATGGACCCTGATGCACTGCCTCGGAGCCTGGGGGGATGCATGCGAGCAGCGGGGCTCTGTGATCTCAGCAAACCCTGCCATTAGAGATGCCAGCTGTGTCAAACACGCACACAAAAAACGCGGAAAAGAAGAATATGACAAAGACAGAAGGAAAGAGTGATAGGGAGAGAGGCAAGGAGGTAGAGAAGAAAAACTAAGAGCCTTTCAGAAAGGATGATAAATGACTCGTCTCACTTCACAAGCTTCCACTCTCTTCCTCCTGCCTCTTTTCAATAGTGTGTTTTTTTATCAAAGCATAATCTGTGAGGATAATGCTGAGAGGCAGCCAGGTCTCGTTATATAAGTGCAGTGGATCATATACTGACAGCTCAAGCCCCTCTACACACACAGCGTGGAAATTGCCCTGATAGTTTTAAACAGCCAGCCGCAACGAGACATTACAACACAAACTGGGGGGAAAATCTGGTGCAATAAAGCAGAAGGTGTTCAATTTATGCTGTATACTGATCTCAGAAGTGGTGGCCGGTGGGATTTAACGGCAAAGTAATAGACTTTCAATGGAGGTGTAGGGGTTGTACCATAGTAGAAATCTCGGGATGGCCCTAGGGTCTAACAGTCACATAAAAGCATGTCCACTGTCTCTTCCAGACCTAATATATTCAATATGGCTGCTTCGCTGCATTAAATCTACGCACACACAACATGGTACGGTGACCCCGATGCAATTTGAATATAATTTCATCATGTCAAAGGTCAGCTCGAGTTGGCGTGCACGGATGTGGCCTTTCAAGCCAGAGAGGTTAAGGAAGTTGCCCTGGTGCTTATATAAACACAGCCCCCTCGTTGGCCCCTAGAAATAGCACAAAGACGCATGCATTCAAGCATAGTCAGCGGTACGGGAGGCTGAATCGCTGCTTGCTAAGTGATCGCGGTGCAGCCAGCATTATGCTCTCAACATTTGTACTCTGCATAATGCATCTGCATAATGTTCACAAACACCTCTTAAAGATCGCATTTGCATCCTGACCACATAATTGCGCAAGTACACTCACAGACCTCGGCCAATTACCGTGAGATTACAAGAGCATGATATCGTTTCTTATGCTAAAATCTCAGCGCACAGAAAACAGACGCTCTAGGAACTAAAAGGTTAGAGGATGGAAAAAGTGGTGAGAGGGTGAATGTGGCAGTCGAATAAGCTACGCACCATGTCCTGCCCGCAGGGGGGCGTGAGATCTGGCGGCAGGCACGAGGTGATGAGGCATATGTTGAGGGACGTACAGCTCCCCAGGCCCCTCTGCCAGAGCCAGGGCTGACCCCAAAGCCAGCGGTGGCAGCCAGAGAGCCAGGCGCAGACTGACGCGGAGCAAGATGGAAGCAAAACCACCAGGAGCCCCGCAGGGCCACAGACGCAGCATCCTACCGGAGTGCAAGGACTTTAAAGAGGGGTGTCCTTAAACCACCTGGCAACCCATGTCCTGCTCAAGCCTTGGATCCTGACCATGCAAGAGCCCAATCACTGATGGAGAGATAGAACAACAGCACGTGCCGAATCCACATGGAGAGGGAACTTCCACAGAGTTCTTCCACGAAAAAAAAAAAAAAAAAAAGAGCACGGATGAGGTAAACTTCAGAAGGATAATGATCCTGGGTTAAATTCCTCTCTTCATGGCTTTTAAAAACACAAAATCCTCCACAAAGAAACCACAGAATCTGATCCAGTACTCCAGTAAGGCAGGCGTAGCGTTGTAGTGGAGAAGAGGGAGAAAAGAGTGTGCAGCCTTTGTTACAGACCTACCAGCAGTCCTGGACTTTTCCTACTGCCTGAATCCCAGCCGTATCCCATGAAGACAAGGCTGCATCCGCGTTATCCCCTTTGAGAGAACAGGAGAGGAGCAGGGAGACTACCAGAAGCGATGGCACACACAAGATGAGATCGCCGCTGCAGCATTTAACTCAATACAGAGTGCCTCTCCCCCTCCCCAAACGACAAACACACTCTCTCTCACACACACACACACCACACAAGAGCTGCTGCTGCTGCTTCTGCTGCTGCCTGGCTGGCTGAGACCGCACTGACTCTCAGAGGAAACGTTAGCAGAAACACACCAGAAGAGGGCAGGAAGAGAGAACCAAGAAAGGGCAAGAGTGGTCAAGTGCTCCTCATGTGAAAAAGGTGCTCAGAGTTTCTGAAAATATCGGCGTTAAGAAAGTCCTCCCTTTCTCTCACTTCTTACAGCGTCTCTGTAGCGGAAGCGTTCCTAAGCAGCATGCTTAGAGGAAAAGCCCCTCTGAATGAAGAGAAGGGGAAACAGAGAACGGTGAAGCTTGGATGAGTTTTACTCCCCCTCTTTTCCTTTCTCCCTCCCCCTCGATCATCAGGGAGGCGCGTGCAGCTGTGGAAAGGGGGGGTCTCGTGTCTCGTCCTCCTAATCGTTCTTTCTCTCTTCCTGTCTTCGTTTCTCCTTGACAGAGGGGTGGCTCGAGAACAGTCCAGCTGGAATTCAGAGAGTGTGGGCTCTCTCTCCCTTCACAAACTAGTCAAACCTTGATTTACTCCTCCCTCTTTGGCCATTGTGTAGCTGAATGAGTTCTTGTACCGGAAGGACAGTCATTGGGCGAACACTTCAGCACCACGGACAGCGCCCGACTTGATTCAATAATGCTCTTTCTTATTTGCTAGATTCGACAATAGCTTCAAGGCTTCAAGCACGGCTTGAGATGCAGTTGTAATGGGTTTTATCTGAATAAATCTGCAATGTGCTTGAGATTTTGTTTGCAGATATTGTGATGAAACAGATTAATTTTACAGTTTATGAAAATGAGGGCAAGTCATGCAACCCAAACATGTTGCCATCTGCTTAATTTGCACCACGCGACAATTATGGATGCCAAGGTTTTGAAGTCAACAACAAAAATGACATAGGCAACATTTTCTTAAAGGAACAGTTCACCAAAAAATATACATTTGGTCATCATTTACTCACCCTACATTTTTGTTCGACTCAATAGAGCACAAAATAAGACGTTTAACCACTTCTGGTCATACAACGAAGGTCTGAGGAGAACAAAGTTCTCTTTAGTTCTCAAAGTTCTCTTTAGTTTTGTCACTAACAAATAAATTAATATGGTGTAAGATTCACCCTCTCTCTAATATGCACCCCATGTTGTGGTGTGTTTGCTTGTGGGTTCAAGGAGGAAGTCTGCAGGTGTGCTTCTCCACAGAGACTTCAGTTAGAGTGTGAAGAAAGATGCACTAAAAGTGACACTGGTGTCATCTCCTCTCACACAAGGAGATCATTGCTTCTCCCTCCTCTCAGCTTTGAGCATCGTTAGCACTGTATAATTAAAGTTGACAAAGCCGGGTGATCAGAGCCGCCTCGCCAGGGGCTCCAAGACAGACTGCAGCAGGAGCTGAAACTGCTCTATTTGGAAGACAATTTTATCACTGTGACTTTAGCAATACCCAGTGTTGTAAGTAATGAAACATCATATCACAACTCTAGAGGTTCATGAAACAATTTGGCTACCAGTCTGCTGCATTTATAGCAAGCTAATTGTTCCCTGCGATATTAAAAGAATGCGAGAACCCAGCCTGCGAAATGAGCATGTGCTTCATTTTCTGTTTACAAGGCTGCCACCTAATGGAGAACGCCGGATGTCGCTTTGAGCAGCGGACCAATCTCCGGCAGTCACATGTTTGAGCCAATCCACTTCTTTTTTCAGCTGACCTCAAAAGCAGATTCAAAGGAAGTAGAGCATGTTTTAATACTGGTGCTTTCATTCTGTGGAAGAAAAAAGGTTTCAAGTATTTTAAACAGTAGGGGAGAAATAAGTGGAAAAGTCTGTTCTTCCTTCCTTCCACTCATTTCACTCTAGCTTTTGTGTCCAATTTTTAATATGTTCTGTTGTTCTGGCCTCCTTTTTTCATAAAGAAAAGAGGAATGATTCATGCATCGAAAAGAGAACAAATAAATAATGAACCCTACATTCATTTTCCCTCTTCATATCTATCCACTGACTACAGGAAGCATGAATCAACTCCTTCCACCCATGATGCTCCAGTAACCGGTGGGATGTTGTTTATTAAGAAACAAGATCGCCGATAAGCAACAAGCTAATTAAAAATGAAGCACATGTTTAAATACATATTGTTCGGTTAGAGAACAGACGGGCAGGCTGCAGTCATGAATGGCGTGATTCATCAGATTTAATATCACATTTCTCACGTGAGAATCAGGTTATCTCTTCACGTTTTTTTTCAATAGCGGTGGTCATTTTTTAATCACGTAATTCTTTCATCTCTTATCTACGCTCTGCCTCTTTAACAGTATTTATACCGAGCAAATCAGCTTTGCATTCATTGGAGAACCCCGGCTCTGCCATTTCTTCTTGCTAGTTTTCTAAAGTGCTCTTTGATTACCAGCTCAAACCAAATAGATCATGTTGATCGCTGCCATTCAGATCTGAAGTGTGTTTGAGTCCATGCTTGATGAGACTAATGGACAAATGCACCCAACCAGCATTCAGAATTAAATTTCTGGCCAAGAAATTGATAAATTATACCAGCCTGAAATTTCCTACAGATCATGAAACAGACCATTTTTCTGTATTTTTCATTAAACACTTAATGTTAATATGTGAAAATGATGATAATTATAAAAATTAGATTTAGTTCTTTTTTTCTTGCATATATATATATATATATATATATATATATATATATATATATATTTCATACAGCCTATGAAACCAAATTATTATTTAATAATTGATTAAAAAA
Organism: Enteromius treurensis; assembly: GCA_032275025.1. NCBI lineage: Eukaryota > Metazoa > Chordata > Actinopteri > Cypriniformes > Cyprinidae > Enteromius > Enteromius treurensis. The sequence continues at coordinate 7,241,035 of JAUCMU010000021.1, read as the reverse complement.
AATATTTTATATTTTTAATTAAACATTTAAAAGTAATATGTAAACAAATATTTGTCATTATGATAATTAGACTAAGTTCTTTTTTCCCTTGCAAAAAGTTTGTACCAGCCTCCTAAAGGTCAAGAATCCAAGAATCCCCCACCAAGTAATTTTATTAAATTATGAATATGAATAATGAAGCATGACATTTATACATTTGTCAGGATAAATTTGATATTTATTTGTTGTGTTTCCTTAAATAATGATGGAAATTGAAAAAACCTACCATGATTATATTTCCTACAGACCATGAAGTTTTAATTAAACATTTTATATGAATATATAAACTTATATTTGCTATTATGAAAATAAGATTTAGGTTTTTGTTTTTTTTTCTTCTTTTTTTTTTTAACCAAATTTACCGAACTAATATTTTCTATAGTCCATAAAACTGCATTATTTTCTATATTTTTAATTAAACATTTTAAATTAATATGTAAACACATATTTGTCATTATGAAAGTTAGTTATAGTCCATTTTTCCTTGCACAAAAATTAAAAGCAAGAAAACGCACCAGCCTACAATTTCCTACAGGCAATTAAACCATATTTGTTTTTCTCTATTTTTATTAAAATATGAATAATGAAGCAGAACAATATTCATGCATCTGTCATCATGCAAATTATATTATTCAGTTTATTTTCTTACATAAAAATAGAAATTGAGAAAATGTATCAGCCTAATAATTCCTAAAGGCAATAAAACCATATTTTCCATGAATCTTTAATTAAGATGTGAGTATGAATAATGAATTATAACAATAATTATGCATTTGTCATTATGAAAATTAGATTAATTAGTTAAATATTAGATAACAAAACAAAACATAAAGGTCATTCTTTTTTTCCTAAAATATTTTTATTGGTGGATTAATGCAAGAATGTTTTTATGTATGTTCCTACAAATGTAATCGAACTATATATACATATTTATATGTATATGTTGCATTTACCAAAAAACGTTTACACCTATTAGGACATTTTAATACCTTATGCTACATTACCTTATTTTACATCCCTAATCCTACCCAATACCTAAACTTAACAATTACCTTATTAACTTTTAATAAGCAGCAAATTAACAATTTATTAAGGGTAATTGTTAACATTCATAGTTAATAGTTAACAAGTGTTACCTATTCTAAAGTGTCACCTCTCATTTTTACTCGCATTTAAGCGCGTGGCAACTGTTAATTCTTGACCCTGCACCCACCCCGCAGGGATCTGAGTATCGATCAGTGCACATACTTGCACGTGTTAGTGGAAGCTTGTTTCAGAGATGGAGAATTGATACGGAGTATAAGTCTGTAGTATGTCTAGTGCAGGTCTTGAGGAATGATGTGCTCATGCACGTCTGCGACTGAGTCTCAAACCCAGGCTTTACTCGCTGCCACTGTGCTCAAACAAAGCCTCTTTCTCTTTGAACTGCCTTCACGGCCTGATGATCACTGGGCTTCTACACATCTAAATGAGCCCTTGTGTGTGTGCGCATGAGCATATGACCGTGCAAGAACATTAATATTGTGTGCACATATCATCCTGTCTGTTCCTTGCTCAAATAAGCGCCCAGTAAAAGATGGATCCGGTCTGTAATCATTAACCCAGGGGCTTACATACAATAACGAAGGAGAGATTCACCAATTTATTCATTTATCGATCTGAATCACTGTAGATATGGGGGGGGGGTTGAGTAGGCTAAAAGAAATGTGTTTTTCTTTATAATTCTAATTAGGTAGCAAAAAGCGATCCTATCGTCCTCGGCCATTCTCATCTCTAAACACACTGAATAGATTCCAGCGAGGTGTGGGGATGCGGATGATGTAATGCAAGCGGTGTATGTGGTTTCTTCCTCCTGAACAAAGGCGGGCTCTTATCAGTTTGGCAAACCCGCAAAATGGATTAGCTGTGCATGGCTTGAGCCTGTAATAGATCTTCTCCGTAAACCATCTCAAGGACTTTCACTCTGCTTCGGATTCCTGGCACTCAGCACTTTCACAGGCTACAAGCGCTAAAATTCAGTCAATGCTCTTCTTAAGGGGAACAGCTCAATATTACAAACCCATTCAGAAATGGCCAGGCATTTTTATGCGATGTTCCCTCTACATATAATTTATATCTATTAAAAACAGTCCACTTAATCTATTTTTTACTCATTGCAGCATATTGTGATTTACAGCTTGGTGCAGATCCCTAGCTATGCGGTGTCCACCAACCCCCTCTAGTGGTGAAGCAGAAGACTGCTCAGTTTTAGAAATATACTGTAACAATTTGTTCAGAACGAATACTAATTTAACCCAGTATACACTGTAATGCTATGAAAACTATGGTTGATATGCTTTTTCCCGTATGCATTAAACAGGATGACCTATACGCAATAATAACAAATTGACACAATGTGTTAAAAAACTAGTGCTATCAAATGATTAATCACATCCAAAAAAAAAAATATTTGTTATATTTATTATGTATCTGTAAATACAAACAGACATAAAGCATTTTTTTTTATTATTATGTATGTGTATATTTATATTAAAATAATTGATATCATATATAAATATATTTAATATATAAATGTAACATTTTTCTTAAATGTTTGTGTTTCTATATATACAAAACAAATATGCACAGTACACATATAATGACAACAAAAACTTTTATTTTGGATGCGATTAATCGCCATTAATATAATTGGCAGGCACTTGAAAATGCACAATTGCTTTTAAAATGATAACTAGACTTCTCTCTCTGAATCAGGTCATGTGACAAGAATGTAAGATTTTTTAAAAATGTCAAAAATCATGTTTTTCATTATGTTGGCTGTTTGTTTGTTTTTTGTCTTGATATTATTTTTAAATAACCCCAAAGCAGTTTGAGAATAATTGGAATGGATAATGAAAAAACAAAACAAAACATGATTTCTAATAAAATATTTTTTTGCAAATGAACTCTTCATGTGGTGTATTGTGTGCAGTGTGCAGTACACAGTATGCAAGGGTTCTGAAAATAGCTGCTTTTTAGGGGTCACTGAGATTCCATTTTAATTCAAAGTGACATCTGATGCATCAGTGGAATCTCTTATTTTTGACTTCAGTCCTTGTATTGTGAAGTGTAGTGGGTTTTAAATATAAATCAGCCTGTTTATTTCTCACAGTTTATATATTCAATACCATTTTCTCAAAATATAATAGTTATCAAAGCGTCAAGATGCTTTTAAGAATCCCATAAATAATAGTGGCGCAAGTGCTCTCATCCATTAACAAACCAATTTTGGTGGTTCCGGATCAGTGCTCTGGGGTTTCCTACAGTAGCTGTAAAGAAGGAGAGGTGATAGACTCACGGTCATTGCAGAGCGGCCCTCCATATGATGTCATGCTGCAGTCGCAACTGAACCCCTCCCACTGCTGCAGACACACGCCCTGATTGGAGCAGGAGTCCTCTTGACAGGTAGTGCTGGGGCCTGAAGAGACCGATGACAGAGTAGTGTAGAGAGAGAGAGAGAAACAAACAGACAGGAAGAAAAAGAGAAGGGTATATAAATTCATAGGCCCCTTACGACATAAAAATCCACACTAGTGAAAAGATTTTATTGCAGCAGAAACAGCCACACAGAACCGTCCCATCTGCTCACTTCCCTAGATGAAAAACCAACTACCAGTGAGGACAAAGTCTAAATATGAATCTTTCTCAGACACTCTTTAGGGACTGGATGAAGAAAATAGATTATAAGTATCTTAAACATAGTGTAAATAAATAATACAATATCTTTTATATACAATTTAAATATACAGTACAATACATATTTAAATGTTACTATTGCACAAGAAACAAACATTTAAGTGTGATTTGATAAAGCATAATGAGTGGGCTTATTTTAGCTTATTTTACAGTATGTCATTATCTTCTGGTGATCACCAAATAAATAACTGTAAGGGACACTCTGTAATTTTTCAACATTTCATGTTGCGATGGCTAATGAGACAGCATCCAAAATTATGCATTGAATATGTACTTCTGCTAACGAATAATGATATAATGACTGTTAAATGTTCTATTCTATAATTAGTAGCGTCAATACAATCTAGACACACTATATTGGGTATGTACAACATAACCTCCGCTACACTGTTTATGAATATAATAGGATAGTAAAACGTCCACTGGATGCACAACTGGCATTTTCACATGATATATTAATAAGCAAGTTACAGTTACAGCTAGACTTACACTGACATCTAGTGGTTAATAATTTTCCTCAAAATTATTGGCAAGATTTTGAATGTTTTGATAGGAGTCTCTTATGCTTACCAAAACTGCATTTATTTAAAATAAAATACAATAAAAGCAGTCTTACTATGAAAAACATGAATATTTCTATTTTAATATATTTTGAATACTTCATTCCTGTAATGGCAAAGCTGATGTTTCATAGCAGCCTTTACTTGAAAACGTGTTCAGTATTGTTAATATTATCAATACTGAAATCATTGCTTATTAAACTGCTTAATATATACATGGATTGATGTATTTATGATCTAAATATCACTACATTTCAGTAAGTTATGATTAACAAAAGTAAAAGTATATAAATACTGTATATAGGTGACCGGTTACATGTAAAATAATTAGTATATTACCATATTGGTACTTTAAAAGCACATTTTAGTCCATTTTGAAAAGGTACGGCCCAAGAGACCGATTTCTTTTATTCATTTTCTTTATTTTTTAAAAGTGTAGCATTCTTTATCTCAAGTAAGAACACTTTTTTTTTAAAGTACTATTTAAAACTTTTCTAACAAGGTAAAAAAAAAAAAAACTAAAATTACTGAATGCACCTTTAATCGTGCTCATTACTCAGGAAGACATTAAATGTGGACAGGTGACTTGATTTTAAAGTGCAATCCAAGCATTGCACCAGTGGCTGTGTGACAGAGTAGCATTGGCGGTAATGCGCAGTGTATTGGCTGCAGTAATAATACAGGCCCCCGTGTGATAATAACATCTGCTCTTAGTATTGCTGAGGTGGGTTTAAAGCAGCAGCACTCCCTGGGGACTCGGGGCTGTAAGATAAATGGGGGCCGTCTGGAACAGCTCATTTTGTGTTCGGTCTACAGAAGCGAAGCGACGGGGCGACGGGCCAGGCATATTACAGCCTGCGGAAACACTTCTGTTCTCATTTCTCTCATTACTTCAACCGGCATGTAAAACAGGCCCCTGGCCCTCAAATGCTCCCTCCTCTCCATCACTCAGCCATTTGGCCAATCAGTCGCACATTTGCGGCTTGGCCACTTGACTCGGAAGTGAAGCGAGTCTGGCAGGGAGAAGCAGGAGGAGAGAGACGCAACCACAGCCGGCGGTACGATCCAGATGAGCCGCGCTATTCCTGTCTCACCTGATCTGTCTGAGCGAAGCTCATTTAAAGTCTCAGGCAGAGAAACAGAGGGTTGGCTCGCTCCCCTGACGGGCTTCTCTCAAACCAAGTGTTATATATCTGAACGGAGTAATCTGGCTTCCCTTACCGCTTGGGAAATTCCATCTAGTTTTAAGGCCCTTATCGGGGTGTAAAGGCTATAGACTATTTCTCTCGTATTTCGGCGTGGAAACAGCTGAAACCGCATGCAGTGGGTGGAGGGGGGGCACTGACGGAAGAGGAGAGGGGGGACGCATGCCTCCAGTAAACAACAGAACAGATGTACAGTACGCTCCAATGAAAAGAGCAGTGACGGGTAAGTGAGGGAAAACTATGACACACGACACTCTGAGACAGTTTAAGACCGGGAGGCTGTAAATACAAGGTGTGCGGACGGTGCTTGTATTTACGTGATGGAGTTACTAGACCGGCTGCCGGGCAAACGTGATCTACGACATCAGACGCTTACACTGGAGGGGGGAGGGGGGTAAGAGAGGGGGCATCGGTTAAGACACACATATGGCTATCTACCTTGCAAGTCAGCTTTCAGCAATGCAACTTTTGTCAGCCAAACGAAAAAGAAAAAACAAAACAAAATATATAAGATGTTAGTAGAGGCACTGGAATGTCTGTGATTATAACAAATTAAGGCGTTAAAAATGTAAGGGAACAGAGAGAGGACGTAAAGAAGCAGGGAAGAGACCCAGGGACGAAGAGAGGTGGAGTTAGAGATGACGAGAGAGACAGAGTCAGTCAGGAACAGACATGATAGAAGCCAGTGGTGTAGGTTTGGTTTGAACAGAAGGACATTTTTTAGTCATGGTCGCTCCCTGTAAATGGGATCCAAAAATGTCCTTATTAAAAATAAATATGTGCACTCATAGTGTACGATTTATGCATGTAGTCCTGAGTTTTTTTTTCGTAAATAGCAGTTATTTTACATATTAATATACTGACGGCCATATTAAAACAATCTGTGTGTATTTTGCCAGACAAACTGTTACCAGAAATAAAAAAAAATAGGCCTGCTTTTAACAGTAAAGTTACAGAAAGTCTGTTATTAAGATAATGCAATTTATTTAAAACTAATAGCAGTGTATGATAAGGCTCCATTTAGATATCCAGGTAAAATTATTTATTATAGAAATGTTATTGTTATTGTGTACTGGGCTTTAACAAAGGCTGTTTTTGAAAGGAGTCATTTATTCTCCCATTTGTTTATCAAAAATACATTAAAACAGTAATATTGTGAAATATAATAATTTAACTGTAAATGATTTCTCTCAAGGCAAAGCTGAATTCCCAGTCTTCAGTGTCACACGATCATTCAGAAATTGTTGTTTTGGAGCTCAAGAAACATTTCATATTATTATTAATGTTGAAAACAGCTGTTCTGCTTCATATTTTTTGCATAAACCTTAAAATATATTTTTCAGGATTTTCTGATGAATAGAAAGATCAATAGAAAAGCATTTACTTGAAATCAAATTTTCTGTAACAGCATTATTAATACATTCATTTCTTTACAAAAAGCAAATAACTTTTGAACAGCGTGTGATTTACATAATGTTATATCTGAAACGTCACTTTCAATAGGCATGCCATCACTGTTAATAACTCTCACAACTATACTAATATTCCTCTTTTAAATGAGTTTTTCCTTTTGGAACAATTGCACTGCATTTAGTTTTAATGCATGCAATTTATCTTTTAAGGACAGAAGACAAAATGGTGTGTTTTTTGCAGTCCTGTGGGGGCATCCTCAGTTTTGTTATATTACTTGCTTTTATGATATCGTTATCTTTCTGGGCTTCACTAATAAAAGGATTACTTTGAACTATCTTTCATTAATTAATAAAACAACTGAAAGCTACTTCCAGTAACCAGTTCTCTTCAGCTTCATCACAGTACAGCTTAGAAAAAAGATCTCTAAACAATGACAGGGACATGTCCATATCGTTCACCCTTAATCTACACTCCTGTTGCCAACAGAGAAACACAGAAGCCTGAATGCGGTTAAAAATGGCCCAGCATGAAGGAAACACAGAACAGATGAAGAGAACAAGAAGCAGAAAGGATGAACAAGTGCATGAGAGGAGACAAGGATTTGGAAAATGCAGTCAACAAGCGAAGGACCTCGCAAAAGCCGAGCTTGTGTATGTTTCATTCATACCGTTTTCCTCACCTTCGCATCCTCTCTCCACCTGGCCGGCGTTGGACAGTGCGTCTGACAGCAGGTCTGGCAAACGGCCGTTCAGGTCTACAGATGCCAAGCAGCCCTGGAAGCCCTCTTTAGAATGCACCAGTTTTGGCAAGTCCTTATACATCTCTTTGGCCACACCTCCCACATACAAATCACCTGCGGAGACAGAAAATATTATGCTCTGACTGAAAATGACTTTTCAAGTCTATTATCATGGGAGCATGTTCTGTAAATTGCCAGAGAAAAGGCACACTGCCCCCTGCTGGTTTACTTGTTTGTTGCAATATACAACAATGTGAATGTCAATGTGAGTTAAAGAATGCATACAGATACAGTGTTTCTTTTTTTATTCAGCAAATATGCATTGCATGGATCAAACCTGATTGCCATTTGAAATAAATGCTGCTCTTTTCAACATTATATTCATCAAACAATTAAATAAAATGTGTAACGGTGTCGAAAAAATTGTAATTACTAGAAATGTTTTATTAGCACAAAATCAGTTCTTAAAGATATTGCGACACTGAAGTCTAGAGAAGATGCATCTTTACCATCAATATTTGACTTTTTTATTAAACAAAAAATGCAAATGATTTAAAATTATACTTTCAAATAGTAGTGTAAACTGTAAAATATTATAGCATAATAAAATATTAAATAATAAAATAAAGTTGTTTTTTATTTTTGTATTTTGTTAAGCTCTAACGTTCAGCTAGAGAAAACATTATCATTAAAAAACATCAAAAGTACCTTTCAGATCCAGGTTTTTGGCTCCCATGGTAGTCTGTGTGGTGATTTTGGTGTCAATTTTGACCGTATGGAGGTTGTTTGTATCTCGTGAGATCATCACATTGTGCCAGTGATTGTCATTCAGGGGTGTGTTGGAATTTCCTTTAATGAGATGAGCTCCATTTCCCAGGTCTGACACATAATGGAGATATCTGCATGCAAACAGTCATTAAGACAATTAGCAAAGAATTTATCACATGTTCTGTGCATTCAAATCAAACGCAGTGCATTAAAGCTTACCCTTTAACCAGCTCTACTACTATAAAGTCATTGCCATCTCCTCGGTTGTACAGGATGAGCCCATCTGGTGAAGTGGTCTTAAACTGGAAGAACAGGTGCATGGAGTAGTAGGCCTGAAGCGTGGGCAAGGTCACATAGCTAGAGCGAGACTTGAAGGTCACCGGGTCTGCCACGATGCTTCTGTAGCCGATCATGGCGTTCAATTCGCAGTAGTCGATGTCACCATTCTTGCACAGGTCAATGTAGGACATGCCATTGAAGGACAAACCCTGCAGGTGTCCGATGAAGTTGGAGGGCACGGCGGGCATATAACGCTTCTCGGTTACAATGCCCGTTTCCACATTGTGGAACTCCAGCTGCGTGTGGTCTCCTGTGATTTGACCTAACCAGGGCGAATAATCGAAAAACAGATTTAATGTAAGAAAGGAAGAGTGTCAAAACTGGCTCTGTCCCAAAAAGGCTGATACAGTGCTAAATACAGTATAAACGACAAATGGGACACCACACAGTCTTATGGATTACACAGACAGCATGTACACATAAAGCGTGCTATTTGGGACAGGGCCAAAGTATTGCCAAATGGGCCGACTTAAATTTTCTGCAGCAAAATGAGATTTTTAATAAACATGGAAGACTAGAAAAACATGAACGCATTAAGAGTTGGAAAAATGTTAGAAGTATTTTAGGGAATTTGAAGGAAAACAGGTTAACTTCATCTTCCTGCGATCCAGTGGGAGAGAAAGAAGCCCTTAAATATTTTAAAAACCTCTTTTTAAGCTTCCCAAGAGGAAGTTCTTTCACTCTAAAATCAGTAAGGTTATGTGAGTATAATGTATTCCCTCAGTGGTTTGGCCTCCGAATGCATCAGCATTAAGTGAAATACCAAGTCTATTTCAAAGTGTCGAACACACACCAGTAAGTTCAGCAAGAAACTAAAGATGATTGTGCGGCACTGTGAGAAAGTACTACCTTTTTGATATGAAGCTTCATTCAGTGGGCAATTTTTGCCCTTAAGAGGGCAAAGGTATTTTTGCCCTTAAGAAGCACTGAGAGAGGGCTATTGGAAGTGAGCCACTGAATCTCTTCATGAAAGGCCCTTCCTCAAGACATGAGGGTACAAAGATACATTTACTTAAAGGATAATTATGGCCATGTGATACTCTGTGATGCGTCCCTGAGATTTATCATAACACTACAGATTTTCAAAGCAGTCGTGCAATGCAATTTAATTTATTGCTCCTGCAATTATATAATCAGAACAATAACTTTTTGTGTATAAAATAATCACAATATAAACAACACTACTAAGAGGAACAGTTCTTGTTTAGTCATTGGGACGTCACAATTGACCCAAATTCTAAATAACTATATACTATATATA
>JAUCMU010000021.1:7189291-7230816 GCA_032275025.1 Enteromius treurensis | reverse complement strand
ATATAAATATTATATAAAATAATATACCTGTGGTTTAATATTTATTAATCAAAAGTTAATTATTTATTTATTTTTAACATCTTAAAATCAATATCAACACAGATATCTTGACTTTTTTATATGATTTGTATTTATAAAATTACACTACTATTCAATATTTGGGGCAGTTTTTAAAAATATGTATAAATGTTTTATTAAACTAATTTTAGCATTAATAATAATGATAAGAAACTGAAGCCATGGTATCAATAAATTACATTCTAAAATATAATATATTATAATGATCTTTCACAATATTACTGTTTTCATGTGTATGTTTCATCCGTATTTTTCATCAAATCTTACCGACCCCAAACTTTTAAATGGCAGTGTAGATGTCAATACACACAAACCAACAGGAATTTTCAATAATGTGAGTTTACAACAAATTTAAAGTAGGTCATCTTTAAATAGGTCCGTTTTATTCGGCGTTTTATCCTCAGTAATCGTGAATATTTAGTATGATTATCAAGGCAACTTTGTAATTCAAAATAAAGGATTAATCACATATATATTGATATATGGTGAGCCAATAACCTTCATCCATTAAACTACCCAGTTCAAGTGCTCTACCCTTTAAAACAGAACTTAGGATGTTCACAACTTTCATATCTGCATGTGTGTGAGATGGCAAAACACTTGAGGATATGCTGTACCTTCAGAGGGCTGCAGGTCATCCACCGTTAGCTTCAGACTTTTGCCTCTTCTGACGACACGAACCGTGTGCCATTCGTTGTCGTTCAAGTTCTGGCCCGCAAATATGGTCTCTGGACCTTTACCTATAACATGTCCCACACAGCCGTTAACACAAAGAGCAGAGAAAGAGAGAGCGATAGAGAGACAGAGGAAGAAAGGGGTTGTGAAACGGGTTTAACTTAAATAAAGGGGTGTAGAGAGGTGACTGATATCCATGTAGAGAAAAAGAAGAAATAGCGGAGGAAATGATACTCTCACACATCACATTCACACATTTAGATCTATCTACGTCCTCTGGCTCCCCGTCCTGGAGTAATCCCACTTCCGCCACTAGATGGAGCCGTGTAACTGTTTTTCCAACAACCCTCCTTTAGGGAACCGGTCTGCATCTGTGATGTCAGTCGAGATGTTCAGCTGCATATGCGTCTCACGTTCTTCCAATTCCTGAGAGGTTTAGGAAGCACATCCAAAAACCTACAGACTGTAAACTCTATTCGAGAAAGCAATTTCTCGCCTGTAGAGCCTCCCCTTATCCCGTGCGCGCGTACGGCAAGTTCGACGGGGCCCCTAGACCTCCAGGCTCCAATCGAGCTTTCACTAGATGATCAGAGCGCGCGAAAAGGAGCCTGCAGGCTTTGTGATTTCAGCCGCTCTGTCTCTCTTTGACACGTCGTTGTCTCTCCTAATCAGTCAAATCGATTTTCTATCCCTCCCTGCTCTCAATTACTATGAATCCAGATCGGCGGGCCATGAGCTAGCTCTGCAGGAAGGAAAAGCAGCAGGTAAGGTTTCAGACTGCGCAACAGCACCCCCTAAAGGAATCTTTGCAGATCTAAGGAAAAGAAAAAGCCACCACTGAGAGGTAACACTGAGGGGCCGTACCATTAAGCCTCGGGCGATATACAAGACATGACATGTGCTTTTTATAGGCCTCTGACCATCGCTGCAAAAGGATGTATGTGAAAAGGTGACAGCGTGTGATTGGACAGCTGGAGAGACAGCTAAAGGTCCTGGGCTGCTATGCCTTTATTAGGAAGTCATGTTCAGACAAACTCTCAAGCAACAAAGACAAAAAGCCTCTCTCTCTGTCTGGGAGGGCAGCTCGTTGCCATGGAACTGGGGCAGATGGTTGCGTGTGTCCGGTCACTTTGATTCTCATCTCCCAGGGTGGAGAGAGAGGGCAGAGTTAAATAAGACAGAGGCGGGCAGGGGCTGGCTAGAACGCTCTGACAGGACAGGGCTAGCAGGAGAACAGACCAGACGCGCACACACAGACACACACACCCTCGTCTCGACCAGGAGAGATGAGATATATTCATATCTAGCTCATCCAGCTGAGAACGATACCCATGTGAAACAAACGCAGGCAGCCATTTTGAGGCAGGACGAGCTTCATATTGAGGACACAGTAATTCAGCTCTACTGGGACTGACTAATCAGCAATGCTAAAGGCACTTTACAAACTCTTTGATCGACTGGCATATTTAAAAAAATTGATGTGTTACAGCTCAATTTTTCTATTTTTTTTTACTATGTATTGTAATTATCCAGGGATCAAAGAAAAAATCCTGTCAAAAAAATTCAATTGTGAGGGAATATATATATATATATATATATGCACATGTATACGTAAAATTTATGTATTTTTTTACTTTTTATATTTATATAATTTTATCAGCTATGCTAATATGTGTTGTGTATTGTGAAGGAAAAATATGTATTGTTTATGGTGTACGTATGTAATACATATGTACGGTACAATCATGCTTATGACATAAATATTGTTTGGTGAGAAAAAAATATATAGAATAAACATAAGTATACACAGTCTATAATGTAATATACTTTTGAATGAGGCAACAAGTGCTGTAGATATTTCAAATCTGAACTATGAATAAATTAATTAAATGGAAACAAAATCAATAAATAAAACATGGGAGGCATTTATTGACCCTTTACTATAAAATGAATTTTTGACACTGTTATTGACTGTGTCCTACGGTCATATCTGCCACCACCTGTGTGAGGAATTGAATGTATTAGAAATTATGGTTAGCTTGCTGAAAAAATGGTACTGCTGGGTGAAATTGCAATTCACACTGTCTTTCTATTTATTAACATACAGTAGCACACTAGGTGAAACATTAACTTTCATATCACGGCATTATAAATAACCACAGCATAAAACTACAACCTTAAACCAATACGCCTCACATTTCATTCTGTCGTATAAAGCAGTTTTTATAGAAAATAATTTAAAGGTCATCAAAATCCGAACAGCCGAACCATTTCGAGGGTGCAACTGTAAATGTCAGAGACCCAAGGTGAAAATATGGATCCCTGAAGTGCAAACCTCTAACCAGCCAAAATGCCGCTCTCAACCTATAGCCTGATTTAGCCATGAGCGTATAGTGACCCCACTAGTTTCTAAATATACATCTTTCATCCTGCTGACACTCAGACCATATTAACAACCCATGAGCTGATGTGACAGCGCTCTCTTAGTCGAACACACTGTCACCCTGGGGGAGGCAGAGTCCCTAATTGGCAACGGCTTGTTCTTCGTGTCAGAAGAGGAACAACGCTCATAAACACACACACGCACCAATGACAGGAGTAGCTATGGCTGACACAGATAATTAATGAGGATACAAAAAGAGAGAGATGAGACTGCACAATAGCAGGCTGTTCAAACATGTAAAGCCCCTGCTTCTGTTTCTCCACGGGAGCTTAAATAAAACATCTCCTTTTACTCAGAATCCCTGATTCTGTCTTTTTGTCATGGATTCAGACAATTAGAAGCCGTGTCCTTGAGCACGACAACGCTCGCATGGAAAATGATGGAACAAGACAGATATCACCACAAAAGCTCATATGTTTTGAAGGTTGAATTGACTTAGAAAGCTACGCCCACATGTGCTAGAAAACAAAATGGCCACCATCCATGGCCTGTTTCTGATGCCTAAATTTAACCAAACTGAAAAAAGACGGGGTTCGTTTTTCGCGAGTGGGGTAGAAACTGATTGACTTAACAAAACAGAAACAAGTGAAAATAGCGATTTTTAGGAAGGATAACAGAAGAACAAGGTAAGATATTACCATAGAAGTACATAACACTTGAACTAACTTTAACATCCACAAAATAGCTGCCATCAATGCCTTTACTGATGTTGAAACGATATATCAATGCTTTCGAAGGAAGTCTCTTATTCTAATCAAGGCCAGATCTACAGTATTTGATCAAGAGTACAGTAAAAACAATAATATTATTACAATTATAATAAAGGGACTATTTTCTATTTGTTTTGTTTTTTTCCCTGTGATGGTTTTTTAGCAGCCATTATTCCAACCTTCATAAATCCTTCCAATACGCTGAATTGGTGCTCAGTAAACACTTCTTATTAAAATAACTAAAAAGAGTAGCTTCTTAATATTTTTGAGTTAAAATTTTTGCAGAGGGCCTATTTGTTGATGAACAGAAATTTTAAAAGAACGGCATCTTCTTGAAATAAAATGTAAAAAAAAAAAAAAACGTTTCATAACTGTCATAAATGTCTTTATAGTCGCGTTTGATCAGCTAATTTCATCCTTGCTCAATAAAAGTATTAATTAATTTTTTTTTTTTAATATATGAATAAAAACATCCTACTAATGACAAAGCTTTGATAGCCAATCTGTTTAATACATGTGCTCATCACAGACAGTTTTTTCTCTCCCTTTTGAAATAAACAGAATACGCTGGTTAGGTAGGTTTATGCTGTTCCCTTGCTTAGGACCGGCTAAAACCAGCATCCCAGCTTCGAAACCTACCTAACCAGCGTATGCTGTGTTTATCAACAGGGCTTTCAGTTCCCTAGTGGAACAAATGCAATAAACACAACAAAACGACTGACATAAGGGTTCATAATAGTTCTGAAAAACATCTTACTCAATTTGCTTCTTGCATGACTTGTAAATTGAAATAGCAGAAAGTAAACAAGCAACACGCGAGAGTCAGACTTGTTTTCTGTGTGTTGTGTTAAAAGGTAAACTCTCAGCAGGGGACTACAGTGCGAAACTTTTCCATTTTTGAATTGTTTATAAGACCTTGTACCCAACTGTACCGGCAGTTGACAAACCACTCTTCAGAAATATATGAGCTTCCTTCCCCACTATCGATGTGGAATTGGTTCCTGTGGTTTTCATGGGACCATTCACACCTTTTCCAACTTCCTCTGTGTTCATATGTAGTTGTGTATAATTATCTCCCAAGGCTCCTTACTGTGTGGGTAGATGCCCAACTGTGAGGGAGATGTGGAGGATCCTGACAGCTCCCGGCAACTGAGTTTCGCACATCGTCAAGCTAGAGCTGTTTTGCTTCTTCAATGGCAAAATACTCAGCGCAATCAGCAAGACTCTGCTTCGTGAAGGTGAGTTCTTGATGGCCTGGGCCCATTTCAGCTGTTCCCCAATGGTCCCCCTGTTTCCCTCTCAGGAATAGATGCAGGTGAGAACGTTCTGGTAACTTTATTTAACATCACCAGTATGCAGTCCCCTCAGGGAGAAAAAGTACATAAATTTGGTGCACAAATGATGCCTCCGCTGTGCAGACCGCTGAGTTGTTGAGAGGACAGAGCATCTCTTCGAACCCCTGGGACTCCTGATGGCTCGCTTTTGGAGACAAAATTGGGTCTTCGTTAGGAAGAAACAAATCATTTAAAGAGCCAATCATGTGGTATAAAAGGTTTTGGGTCCGATGCCCAGTGGTTCAAACAAAGTCAGCCATCCTGCCAAGATCTGAACATCACTGCGGAGAACTGGGATACTGAGGCTGTTATGGAGCAGGGGGCATCATGATGTGACCATCTGCTCCATCACTCAGAAATTAGGGCAGGTTAGGGATGAGACTGCAGGACCTGAATAAGTAAATGGCCTTTTAATATTATTCTCAAAGGACAAACTCACAATGTGTAATACTTATACAAGTCAGCCACAGCATGTAAAGATCAGACAAACAAACAAAACCCAAATATTGGTGTGGCTCGCTCAGGCTCGGAGGGCTAGCTTTGCTTCTCACCCCGCTGTCCGCTGTTCTATCTGCATCACAAATGAAACAGGAGCATCGCCACTGCATATTTATGAACACGGCTGCTTCAGCAAATGGCAACCCTGCTGCATATTTATAGTAGGTTGTTTCAGAGAAACGAGGTCCTCTTGAATTCACATGAATCTCTTGATTCTGGTAAAGGATGTTCTGAATGCATCGAAACGTCTTCCGCTTGTCATCGGTAAACACATTTCTGAGTAGATCGAGCACAAGGTGTTATTAAATAATCAGACTGGAGTTTGTTCATGAGATCTGCTGTTAGGGAACGTTGTCAATGCCCAAAAGGCCATTCACATGTGTTATGTGTTATTCTGTTTATAGGAAGAGACAGTTCAATGAAGCTTTGGCAGGTTTTAAAGATCATTCTGGGGTGGCATACACAATACGTTTTAAATGGGTTGTATACAGTTTGCACATAACCTCTGGTGTATGGGCATTAATGTGTCTATGAAAAACACCTTCTGTTCAATTATTTCTCTCCTGCTATTTTTAATCAAAAATTAATTCTGTGTGAATTCCTCCTATGTGCAGTACAACTTCGTGTAAGTATATTTACATTCAAATCTATAATTGAGCTAAACCAGGTTATTGCATAATCGAGCTACAGTCTTTATCTTTCTAAGCATACATGACACAATGCGTAATCAAACATTTGAAGGATTAAGTACACACTGTGAGTCACCTCTGTCTCTCAGAGCAGATTGCTGAGGCCAATCTGTCGTTTCGTACGTATACACTACTGTTCAAAAGCTTGGGGTCAGTAACACTAAAAAAGAACGCTTTATTTGTTTAGCAAGGATGCATTAAAATGATAAAAACTGACAAAAAGTAATTGTCTTTTTTTTATTTCCATAATCCACATGTCTAAACTACATGTGAATTAGCAGTCATTAGAGCATTGGTAGATACCGCTTAATAACTTGTATTTTGATTGGTCCACAATATACAACATACTCTACTAACCGTAAACATACCCTAACAGTCTACTCTTGTAGTTAGTAGACATGTACAGTAGTTGCAAATGAATAAGAATTAGTTAACGTGTAGTAACAAAGTTACTTATAGTAAGTTGAATCACAAAGTGTAACCCAATTTTTAATTGTCATCATATTTGACTTGTCAGATTTTTTCTAGGCAGAAAAAAAAAAACGAATTAAAAAATCTTATCAATAACAAAAATTTGAACAGCAGTGTACATGCAAGACACACACACACAGACAACTGAAATTGAGTGCATGTAAATGGTTTGTAGCTACGAATGCAGCTTGTCAGATTGCATGACATGAGCCAAGTGAGAAAAGCCAAGACAGATTGTGTGACATCAACTGATTTTATGATATACATCATTGACTGGGCAGTCTGCGTCCGGTCTGACATCCTTATTTGAGGATGAGCATGTCACACTAAGAGATTTAAAACTGCTGAATTCAGCCTACGGAGACAGAAATAGAAAATAAATATTTTACAATATTCAGAATTTGTCTCAGGCTGCGGAAATCTTATAACATGCACCCTAATTTGTCACTGGCCTGTTTATAAGACTACTGTTTCTGGGAGTGTGTTGTGCTCCCATTATTCAGAGGGAGTAGAAGAAAGATGTGGCGCAGCCCCTCGAGGAAGCTCAGGTGCTTTGTTATCTTTGGCATTCAGGTTAACACAGATGACTGCCTTATTGTCAAATTAGCCAATATACTGAGCTCAGGGTCGCAACGAAATAACAAAACAATAACACACTCACAAAAGCCTGTAAAGACGCACAAGCAAACAGTAAGACCGAAGGACAAAGCACTTTATCAGATGATGTGATGAAAGGTAAAATCCTTGAAATGTCTGGATGCTCCTGATTGGACAGGAAACTCAGGTTTGCTTACTTCTGTGAATTAACACATTTGCTTTTGTTACTATGCAACAGTACAACCGAAGGCCAAATTTGGATGCAGAACCATATTAGTTTGATGATGAGGGAACTGATCATTACGTTCATTCTTTGAATGTGAATGAGCAATGGCAGTTTGGGGACAGAACCCTCTATGATGAGTCACTCAAAGAGATACGTACCGGAAACAAGCAAACACAAAAACAAACAAAGACTCCTTTGAAAGGGCCTTTAGAGACTGCCATTAATTACCCTGAGGCTTTTGGAGAATCAACGCCAGGGAAGGCTGGATCTCTCTCAAAAAAAAAAAAAAAAAAAAGGAGAGAAAAAATAGACTGGCAAAGCCTGCAGAGAGGGAGAACACCTATCTGTCTTATCACATCTCTTTTCTTCTTCTTCCAGTACCTCTCTAGCCTACGTGCTATTAAAAGGTTCGTTCAAGAAAACAGTAGAAATCTGCCATAATTCTCACATTGTTTCAAATCAGTACGCTGCCATTTTTAGTGGAAAACAATGTGAATGTTTACAATATGCATGTCAATCATGTGAAGCAAGAAGAAAAAATGTATACAGTACACTATAAAAAATTATTACGCCATAAACAGTATAGTCTATGGAACAAAATATTTAAAAGTATTTGAAAAAAAAGCTTGTTGAACTTACAGTGAAATTATGTTTTAAAAAAAATAAAATAAAAAAAAAAAGCAGATAGCTTTTTGGATCGGCAATCTACTGCTTTTCCCGCAGTTCCCGGATGTGTGGCCAGTCGAATTTAAACCCTTGGAATTTTCGGAAGCAAATTTTTAAAGTGAAATAAAAATAGGCGAAAGTTGCCTGACGAATATTATTGCTGGAATTATTAAACAAACTGGATATTTTGAAAATGACCTTTATGAGGTGAATATTGATAACTGAACTTTAACAAAGAAAATGTTTGTGAAATGTTTCCATTTGAAATGGTCACTACGTAAATATACAACCATGTTAAAATGCAGTGCATAAAAATGCAAGGCATGAAAATAAAATGCATTAAAATGCAAGCACTGTTAATTACAATGCTTTTTTTTTTTTTTTTTTTGTGGAATTCAACAAGCTTTTCATTTCAAATACCTAGGCAGGATTTTTGTTCCATAATAATAAGACATAACTAACATATCCAATTAATTTGCTTGTAAAATATCACATCTGTTAAGCTATTAAAAGACCAGGAAGTCAGTAAACTGAATCAGTGCCCAACTGGCTCTTTTAAAGTAGTTGGATTCTTCTATCATTCACATTTGATTCTATGATCCAGTCATAGCTGTTCTTTTTTTGAGCTTAACAGACGTGCTCTGTGTGTGTCACTACTGTATATGGAAAAGACCAGATCGAATAAATAACTCATCGATTTTTTAATAATTACACACTTTTCAAGAAACAGCCACATTTTCCTCTTCCCACCGAAAACCCACTTGTTCAGTGTTCAAAACACTTCCTGATGGTCGCTCCTTCTGCAGTGACCAGGAAGCAGCAAAAAGACGATGGATGGAAAATAAGAGGCAGTGATTGGCTGTCAAGCTCGGGGGCTGAGGAGGGATTTGAGAAGAGGCTCTCTGAGGAAATGATCTTTGCGAGGGGTATTGGAAACGGCGTGAGCTGGAGTGTGATCTGTGAGTGAGAAACTTAATCGCCTCTCCTCTCATTCCAGTCAGCTCCATTTCTCACATTCCTAGAAAATGGCTGCCAGGGAGCCCGAAGGCTCCTGCAGCCCACAGGCAAAAACTAGCCGTACCTGAGAGCACACGCACACTTTGGAAACACGACTCAAAGCTCTGCTGGCCGCAAAACAGAGGCCTCGTAACCGCAATGTTTTACACTTCTGAAAGCATACACGCGCACGCACATACATACAAATGAACAGTACACATACAGAGGAGGGCGCTTTGGTTCAGTATCATAGAGGCAGAGAGAAGAGGAAGAGAGGGGATAAGTCACTTACTGGTAGTACAGTTTATCCTGATACAGTCTAGATGGGGGAGAACAGACAAGATGTAAATTCAGCCTTCAAGGTTATGACTGCAGACATCCATTACAACACATCGCCCACAAACTGGGGACGGACACGCAAACCAGGTGGAGCGGCGAGGCGCTGTTTCGCTGACCAGATATACGCTCTCTTTCTTTTCTACCTCCTGCGTGCTGATAATGAACCCCAGGTGGAGTGGATACGGACTCGCTGTCTGCGCTAATGAATATTCATGCCTTCGCTGTGCCATAATATATTTAGAATTAGGGAAATTTGGCATGTATTGAAATGTGATTATACCCAGTTTCATACTAGTCTCGGGACTACTGAATATTCAGAGGTAATTGATTAATTTGCTCTCTGGGTTAGCTCAGAAAGCGGCGCAGGAAGCAGAAAAGAGAGAGAATCTTGCCAGAGAAACAGTCTGTCCTCGCCAACGGTGCTGCTGATGCTCTCATATGCACATTTTTTACAACCATTTCCCGTTAATGAGCAAAAAACAGATGAATTAACGAATGACTCGTATTTGACCAAACTGGAAATGGGAAAAGGGCCGCCAGATAAGAAGGAGAGGAAAAACTTGTGTTTATGGACATGTCGCAGCAGAGCACCAGAGCGTGTCCACGGTAAGCCTTAGCCTCCTGGGAGAAGAGCTGAATTTAGAATGCTCCTTTAGATAAAAACACTCCAAAAACTCACAGCCCTTGACTTGATGTTCAGTTCTTTCTGCTCGCATGTGAGAAGAACCCCACGTGCATGAATAAACATAGGAATGACACGTTTTATAGCAGGCTCTCACAGCTTCAATGAAAGCTGGTATGTATGTGCGCATCCAAAAAAAAAAAGAAAGAAAGCAAAAAAAGCACTTATCAAGGTAATTTCCCTAAAGACAGTACACTGACACAATCGTTATGACTATTAATACGGCTTTGAAATAAATTCTCTCAATAAGGATTTTCCTTTAAAGCTGTTTTTACTTGCCCTGCCATCATCTGCACTGGTCCCACTACAAAAAAAATACCACTTAATGTTTACTAGAAATCAATTTTTATTTTCAATATAAATGTTAATTAAAAAAAAAAAAAAATACTACTTTTTACTATTTTAAAGCTAGTCAGCTAGATCAATGCAAATCAGCAGAATTGATAGGGCATAACAATCAATGCACAAAAATCAACAGCCTTTCAAATGACCTTATTGTTGAGCCCAGATATCATTTAACATTCAAGATGTGAACCGTAACCGCAAACCCCATGCTCCCATTGGAATTTGACTTAACACTAAACCTAAATCTTAAAAAAAGAAACTCAAGGTTAACTGTCTTTAAAACACTACAAAGTACAGTACCTCTGAGACTCCTTGCTGAACTGCACAACGCAACTGCTTTTGTTCTGGCTTGTTTGAATGCTGGGAGGAGGCCCCCCTTTCCCATTACCCTCTTTTGCAAAGCGTACTTCTAGAATGGAGAATCGATATTTCTCGTGCACAGCCTGGACTGTCCCATGCTTCAGTGTGTGCTATGATGGAGTGGAAGGCCGTAAGGAATTCGGAGCATTACACAAATCCAGCCCTATCGTTTTCCCATGAGGCTGCAGCCCGTCGCGTGTCGTCAACCACAGTGAAAATCGTGGCCGCTAACAGCCAGAGAGCACCGTGTGTCCACCCTAACAGGGAGTGCAGTACCCTCCGGGACAGAAGGAATGATTGGTGTTTGTGTGGGAGCATGTATGTTTGTGTATGCAGAGGAGTGCAGGTTTGAGCCCGCTGGGACTACCGGAAGGTTTTAGACATGCTATATGCAAGCAGACATGTTAAATGGCACAGTGTATGTCACGCTGCCAAATGGGAATGGTTGACATTCATCTTAGCGAGGGAATGTTTGGTTCTGCACATTTCAGCAGAGGAACTTTTTGAGCTCAGTTCTGCATGAGAAATACCTGACATGATGTGGGAGGACAGTTAAAGGACTGATGTTCAAATTTACTTGCTGTGAACTAGCTTGAACTCGTGAATAGCAGAGGTGCTGCTTTAAGAGTGGAGCAAGACTGTATAATATTAGGCTGTGTCAACGAGGGAGGAAAGCATAGTGGCTTGTGGGGAAATGTAAATGAAACGTACTGGGCGGAACAATGGCTTGTCAGTGCTCCTGACATGTGTAGCGCTCTAGCGGGGAGTCTATAGTATGCAGGTGTAGGTCTATTGTGAATCAGTACGAGGCAGGGACTGTGCACTCTCTGGTAGGGAAAGCCTACGGCATGCTCATCTGGGAGTGAGCGCTTGGCCGCAGACTCTGGCCGTTGAAGGTTCTACATCCTTCTCTTCAACACAGAATGATTTGAAAATGTGTATTGTGTGTGTGTGTGTGTGTGTGTGTGTGTGCGCGTGTGCATACTTAGCTATACTTTAGGGACAAATGTATCCACAAAAATGAGAACAAAACCTTACTTTACTTAATATGACACACAGGAATGTTCTCATTTGCAAAAACATAGTATAATATAATACCGTTTAAAAGCTTGAGGTTGGTATGTTTCTCATGCTTAACAAGGCTGCATTTATTTGATCAAAACTGCATAAAACATTAATAAAGTGAAACATTATTACTATTTACAACAATGTAATATACTTCAAAATGTATTTATTCCAGCAATTTTGGTGCTGATTTGGTGCTCAAGAAACATTTTGTATGTTAAAAACAGACTTGCTGCTTAATGTTTTATTGTAAATCATGATACAATTTATTTTTTTTAGAATTGTCTGTTGACTAGAAAGTTCAAAAGAATAGCATTAACAATAATTAATTCTGAATTATTAGAATGTATTTATTATTGAGAGAAATAATTTCTTTACTGTCATTTTTGATCAATTTAATGCATCCTAGATTAATAAAAAATATACATTTTTGAGGTCTATTTGACTTACAAGCTTTCAAAGAGTATTATAATATAATTAATATAAAAGTAAGTCTATAATATATAATTAGCTTTAGACAAAAAAAATTTAATAAAAAAAGATAGCTAGAAGTCAATGATATGTCCTCATAGCCAAGTAAATTGGGTTTTACCTGAATAATAAAAGGGAAATTTTGGCAAAAATTTATTTTACATTTTAAAACTTGATAACATAGACAATAGATGAAGACATAATGCACTAATATGCTTGTAAATTGAAAGCAAACAATTCCATGCTACAGTATGTTGTGTGACATGTACAGTTTAATATATATATATATATGTGTGTGTGGGGTTTAACTTTTAAGGTGAGCGCTCCAATTGGCTGATGTACCTAGATTGACAGTGAGTCGGACACGCCCTCCGTCCAGCTCCAGTCTCAGAGTGTCTGCTGAGTTCCGGGACGTGGTTGCCATGAGAACACCATAGGCACGCTGGGAACGGAAGCGCAGCGACACGTCTTCTGCTTCTGTGTGCATCACTACTGGCAACTGGATCTTCATGAACTTACTGCCGTCATAACTGAGGATGGTGGCATCTGAGAGAGAGGAGGAGAGAGAATTTAGGAAACCCTAAAAAACAAGTGTGCTGGGCAGTGACATCAGCTTTGTGGTTGGTCATAAACCTCAGTGTCGATGGCGACAGATGAAAGACTGGTTACTAAAATGTTTTACAGCCAGACACTGAAATTCTCCACAGCATTTCACACCAGCAGCACAGAGCTGCTCAGTCTAACCAGAAGATAAATGCCATAAAACAGACTCATTATACACCACGTTTTATTTGTTCCTTTTATTGCAAAGCAGTATTTATGAAGACACCCTATAATGTATTCCTTTTGAGGGGCTTTTGAAGCACCGTTTACCACCCGTCCGTTGCTTTAATCTGTTTATTCGTATCACAATTATTTTATTGAGCAATTCAATTTAGTGGGCCGGATCTCAAGACATCATTTGCAATGGGAGATAGTCAAGGTCTCAGAGCGACTGGCATAATCTCACCAGCTGCTCAATCAGAGATATACAGTCCAGAAAGAGAGGAGGAGACACACATGCCAACCGACAGGGTGCCGCTGATAAAAGCTAATTCCGGCAAAACTAGATCCGCATAATCTTACCACCCTCTTATATTGTTTGTGTGCTCAACTTTTGTTCTTCATAGCAAATACATAAATTAAATAAGTACATAAAAATATAATTAAAGTAATAAAAATGAAAACCATAGCAATATAAAATGTATCTCTCATAGTAAACTTTGACTTGAATATTTTCAAAAGTGTGAAATAGTGAATAAACAACAATAAAGTAAATCTAAATCGTAATAGTCCAGTAACACACTGGACATTCCCAAAAATATAAATATATATGAAAATGCTATGAATTTATATTATGAAATGCTTGCATCATTTGTGATGACATAAAGACCCTGAAATTACTTTGAAATTATAATATTACATGAAATAACATAATATAAATTGGACGTTTTTATGCTCACCAAAGCTGCATTGATCTGATGAAAATTGAGTAAAATTATAATGTTTTCATGTTAAATATTATTACAATTTAATACTACTCCTTCGAATTTAATATACAAGGTCACACTTTATTTTAAGGTCTAATTCCTTGCCATTAAAACCCATTAACTACAGGTTTTGCCTCAATAAACACTGAATTTGCTGCTTATTAATAGCTAGGCAGTTGTTACATTTAGGGATTGGTTAGAAGTTCTGATGTAGAATGTTTTATACGGTATGGTGAAATAAAAACAATAGTATTTTCAGCAGCTAAAAAAGTTTTAAGTCAGACTGGATGATCATCTGGATGAAGTACCAGAACAAACCGAGAGACAGACTGAATCCAGAAAAACTGTGGCAACGTCTCCAAGATGCTTCAAGAGACAGTGTTAACATTTTAGCTCAGGTACCAGAACTTTTAGTTGCTCTCTTTTTTCAAAAAAAAACAGAAGCTTATATTTAAGCGTAATATTTCTTTGAATTGTATATCACTATGTGAGAACCACATTAACAATAAAATGATATTCTATTATTTACACAGTCGCTGCATATATGTCTTTGTTTTGCTCTCAGGGCAGAAGCAAGGTCCAATTCCGAGAGAAGTTTGCAGAGCGCAATAGCACAGTTTTAGTGGAAAAGTTGTATAAAAACACAAAAAGTGCTGAGTTGTGTTTTAAAATATAAAGAGGAAAGAGGTAGAAAAACACCCAAATAGGTCCGATGAGGCACTCGGTACTGTGTATATGCCTAGATAATTTAGCACGATAATGGAGGCCGGACACATCTGCCTCTGTGCAAAGACCGGCCTCTCAGCCAGAGGACAACATCTGGCATGGAACCAGAACAGAGACATCAATCGCTTGTGAGAGAGCTCTGGAGATGACCAGGCTGCGGGCTATCACCAATTAGGCTGCCCTCTTCTTCACACACACACAGACACACACTCTTCCTGTAATTTCGGTGCCTGTCTCGTCTCAGCATCCCCTGTTTCTGCTACACCATTGCCGAGCCTGAGAGCACAACAGAGAGAGCGAGACAGCGGAAAACAAGACGAAGACAGGAACACAAGTACGGCAGCATGCATACTAATCAGCGCTGTGATGCACACTCACCCCCTGAGGAAGAGAGAGCGCGTGAGACAATGTAGCCATTGAAAAAGGTACCGAAGTCATGTTGCACGAGTAGTATGTGTCTCAACTCTTGCAAAACATCGAATTACCCAACAAGCTCCACCTTACAGCAGCTTGTCATCATAACTGCACTCAATTTTCTGAATGCATAATGTAAGCTTTTTTCATAACTTCTACCAATTTTCTTTCTTTTTTCCTGCAAATCTCTTATATTTATATTAGTAGGAAGCATGACCTAATCTGTAAAAATATTTATTGCATATGTAAATAGACCATTACTTTCATGCCATTTTAGATCTTTTTTTTAATGTAAAATTTAAACCCTTTAAATTTAAGTCAATAAATATTTTAGCAAAATTAAAGTTTCAGTCATGATTACTTAATAAACTTAATTTCTGAGTTCATATTTTTTATTTAATTTTTTTATTTAGACGATTCTTATTTGTTACATTTTTCAGTTGTTGTAGCCCACGTACAGTAATTCATATTTTTATGAATTTATATTTTTATGACATTAATAGAATAAAAGTCAAATTTCAAATTAGTTTTTAGCTCTTTTCAGGTATTTAAATGTGCACTATCCAATCAGTTCTCAAATAATACAATCAAGTTCCACCCTACATTACACAAGTTAAATCTAAACACTGAAGGATCACAAATCATATCGACTTTAACAACCACTAAGGATGCACCACTCCCATTAAAGCCTTTAACCCTAAACCCCAATCTTTAGCCCTCCCCACCGAGACCTGCTCCAGAGAAGAGGCAGCCTCAAAACAATGACAGCTTGACAAACGAGCCCCCCTCTCGTCTCCAGTGCAGTAGTCTCACGCCAGGGGAGAGGATAATGAAAAGAGAGGTATGGCCAGTGGTTCAGAAAGACCCTCATTGCCTCCTCAAACAGCGCTATGCAGTCACACAGCGGGAGAGCGCAGCAGTATGGCATCTGCACCGCTCCACAGCCCACACATCACATCCAATCTGGACAAGATGGAAGCGACACTTTCTGTGCCTCGCAGAGGTCTGCAGAGGTTTCAAATGAAGGAACATGCTAGGAAAACAGCATGGAGATGGAACAGAGGGAGGACGGGAACCACAGAATTGAGGGAGTGATCGACGGAGCTCAGCTGTCCACAAATTTAGACACTAGAAATGGATGTTTCTTTAGCTATAGGCAATTCTGGACCCTGCGGACTTAAAATAACTCTCTTTGACTAGTTTTATATATCTACTAACAACGTAGGCCAGCAGTATTTTAGATACATTTCTAAAACGTCCATCATAATGCCACTTCTACAAAATATCATATCATTTATTGTGTTTGACAGGATTCAACTGGAAATGTCAATATTTTTAAAAAATGTTTAATTTTATGTCTAGCATTTTATAAATCCCTAAAATAATTACAAAAATACATATGCACCAATAAAATTGTTGTTCGTTATGGACCTATTTACCTTTTTATTGTTTCATCTTTCATATTTGACATTCATTTTTAAATAAAAAATGTTGCTAGTAACAACTGGACAATTACACATTAGTCACATTAATATCGACAAATTTTACACAATTAAAATGTAAACTGTCATCACTTTTTTTACTCTTTGTTTAGATAGTTGATAGAAGCAGCAAAAATAGCTGATAATAATGCTTTTAAACCTTTTACACAGAATTTAAAAATAAGATTAAATTTAAGACAAATTAAAAATGATTTCACTCCTTTACAATATATACAGTATATACATACAGGTATATGTATCATTTTTGTTTCACTTTTGACACCAATTTGATAATAACTGGTAGCAACCACACCGAATTTAAAATGAAAATGTTTTTCTCTTTGTTTATAAAATCCATAACAGAATGGTTTTAATGTAATCTTCAAATAACAAAAATGAGAAAATCCTTTGTGGGCATAGCTGTAGAAACACCCATAAAGACCTAATTTCATCTTTCTGAATGACACAGATCTCTCAATTAGAGGCCAATCTTGTCACAACAAGCGCTGAGCAGTCACGAAAGCTCCTCAAACAGCCGCTCTCCTGGTCTGTAACGAGAGAGACGGAACTAAAGGACCACAGGTAGAAAGGAGTGTATATGGCTGGTCACTCTCTCCATCTGCCCCTCCATCTGTTGCTACTTTCATTTAGTGCTCTGTGCGTCCAGTTCCTCTGATTTGCAGGATCAGACCAACACATGCAAATGGAGACACTCAGTTACGCCTGAATATATATCTCTTGCATTTTTAGACTATCTTTCCATCTATATCCTGCATAATCTCACACAAATCACTCATGAAATGAA
Organism: Enteromius treurensis; assembly: GCA_032275025.1. Classification (NCBI taxonomy): domain Eukaryota; kingdom Metazoa; phylum Chordata; class Actinopteri; order Cypriniformes; family Cyprinidae; genus Enteromius; species Enteromius treurensis. The sequence continues at coordinate 7,213,216 of JAUCMU010000021.1, read as the reverse complement.
TAAAATAAAATAGCCTGGTAAGCTTTTAATTTAACCTAATAAATTACATGACGTGACTATCTGTAAAACTGTTGTGTTATTTTAGTTTCTCTAATACGCTAGTATAACTTTTTTTAATTATCACTGAATTCATATCTCGTTTTAATTTCAGTTACAGGATTTTTTTTGTTTTGTGTTTACTTAAAAAACATCATGTTAAGTACATGTTTTAGTTCTAGTTTATACATTTTCTTTTTTAGTAGCTATTTCAACTATGAAATGAAAATGATCACGTTCAATTTTAGTAAATTGCTTTGTGTGTCTATCTTTTATTTTTTATTAATTTGGTTTTAGATTACTTCATTTTATGTTATTTTAGTGCTAAAATTAAACTAAACAAGAAACAAGAAATGTTATCTTGGCATCTCTGCTGAAATAAAATATGCCATTTTTTATAGTTTTATTAATGTCACATACAGCAGTATTTGCTGATAGATGAAGACAAAATAATTCAAAGACATTACTAACTGTACATAAATGTCAGAAGGTTAATTTAATTAAATAATATTTCATGCATCCTTAATATGCACAACTGCATAATTTTCACATACTGCTTATTATGTTTATTAATATTTTCACATTATTTTCACATTATTTGATAACATTTTATTACAGTAAATTATTTACCAGGCTTTTCATCTTTTTTTTCCTTGTTTTATTTTATTTTATTTTATGGCCATTATGTATTTTTTGACCATTCAATTGCTAGGGATAATAGAACTGGAAATGATGCCAGCAAGACAAAAGAGTTTCAGGAAATGAAACAGGCCAGACTCAAACTTGCATCACCTGCATGGACTTCAGAGCGTGTTAATCACCGCTAGGCCACGCCTCCACCTCGCATTCGCAAACATGCAAATGGGCCTAATCTGGCTACATCTGAATAGCTCTCCCCGAATTGCGAACTTCTTTGAGTTTAGCTCGCTAGGTGACATCCGGAGAGTCAGCAGTCACATGGCGGAGCCGCAGGCCCTCCCTGCTAGAATACTGCAGCGCTCAGGAGCTACGGTTGCCACAGGGATTAGGGAAATGTATGTTCAACAATCATGATAAACAGGATGAGTTGGCTCAGAGGCATCATACATTATTCAGCTTTGCTCGTGGTGAGTTCCCGCATGCCGATGGAACCTTCACCGTAAATGCATGTTACAATTTTTCTGCACGCAACACGACACCTCGTGAAGTCTAAAAGCGTGCAGCGGCCGGGGCAATGAAACAAATACTGACTTGGGAATCAACATGAACGACCTGCCAAGCATGCAATCAAGCAGGTGTGGCTGTGGGAAATAAAAGTGAAGTCTATTACAGCTTGGCTGTTTGAACCCGCTTGTAGCACTTCCTGTCGCTTCTCTAAACAAAATGAACGCTGTAGGGTAAATCTCTGTTTGCAGAACTATCAGGTACTGAGGGATGAGCAGAGGTTATGCGCTAAGTTTAGTCACTGTAAGAGCCCATTAGGACCCTTGGAGAAATGACAGGAAATTAGGGCAGATGTTATTCTGGGGCGTTTGTTTTCCTTTGATGCTTTGTTCAAGTAAGTCAAGCACTGAGAGCAGCTGGATGGTTATGGATTTATGCACTGAGTTTATTTCACCTCACACAGCTGGGCAGAGCCAACTGTGAACCTAATGACATGCTCTGAGAACTTTTTATTTTCTTTTTTTATACTTTTTTCTGTTGCTCACCTACTATATCATATAGTTTTGATATGTCATATTCACAAATTTTGTTAGTTTACTCAGATATTTAATCTACAGTAAATAAATATCTAAAAACATAAAAATAATTGTTTTTGTAGACCACACATTTAACATAAAAACGTTTACATTTCTGTAATGTCAAATCATTTACATTTGACTTACATTTATAACTAAATATACAGTATATAAAAACTGACAATTAATCATTTAAAATGATGCAATATAATTAAATAAATAAAAAATTAAAATCAATTAGATTTAGTAAATCAAACATTTAAAAAATCTATTTAAAAACATTTATTAAATCACATTAAAGATATATTAACCAAAATAAACAAATAAGGGGTAAATTAAGGTTTTTGTTCATTTTCAGTTACTGTGCTCTTCATGCTTTAAAGACTGTTGTTAATTTCCCACTTGAAACTTATAAGTAATAATTCATGTAGTTCAAGCAATTCATAATATTTCTCAAGTGTAACGTGTTGAGCAAAAAGGACTTGCACATTCTGATTAGAACTCAAGTTTGTCAAATCTCTTTCATTATCAGTCCAAAGAAATAAATGCGCATCATTGTTCAGCTACTTCATTTTTTTTCAACATACTATAATTTAATAACATCACCCGGTTATTTTTATCTTCTTCTAAAATAATTTACTGCATTATTATCTTAGTTATCTCTCCCTCATCATATTTCAAGCATGTTTTAATTAAAACGGTTTAATTATTGTCATTAAGCATCTTTGTCTCATCTTCTCTCATCTTCATTATCACTGACAAATATATATATATATATAAGCTATATACAGTATAAAAAACATTTCCATAATTTTGCTGACAAGATTAACTCTGTCGTCTGTCTCTTTTTGTCTCTCTGGCTCTTTCTCTCTTTGCGTCTATCTCATTTCATTTCTCCATTCTACCGTTGCATAAAAAGCTGTTTTCTGTGACTGGAATCTTATAAACGTGCATCTGGAGGAAGCCGGCAACACCCTGTAAAACTGCACCAGACTGCACCAGTCTCTTTCTGATGGCTGTTTGTGGTGAACTTTGCTCGGCCGATGACAAAGCAAGCCATCTTTGATGGGTTAATTGACCGAATCATTTCCATAATTCCTGCACAGAGCTTCAACAATGTGCATATAATTGATTGTATTTTCCCACAGAAGCGACTTTGCTGCAGGGTGATATCAGTGTCCAGACAACAGCAACAAGCTTAGAAGAGATGCACTTCCATTAAAGAATTAGCCACTATAGCTTCAAGCACTTCCAGAATGAATACACAGAGGCACCTATGAGGGGTAAAAAACGAGAGCAGAGCTGGACTTAGAGCTCTCCTGGACGAACGCTGGCCACTTTGTTCATGAGGAATTAAAATTCTGCTAGGGAGGGAGACAAAAGGCAAAAACATAATCCATGCTTGAGTGGCTCTTTCTGAAGATGACATGGACTGAAGAGAAACACAATTACCACGGTAACAGTAACGTCAGCTCAGCTGCAGTGAATGTCACCCTCCCCTACGCAGCACAATGGACGAAATATCTCTGAATGAGTGCCACATCTTTACACGTCATGAGCGTACAGATCTTTCATTGAAGCAATGATTCCTCTAACACCTCATCTTATTATTTCAGTCCTTTTAAAGACAAAGAACGTTCTCGGCTAGTTAAAACGTATTTGGGTATTTAAGCAACATTTAGAAACGCATGACTCAAAAACCAAGCCAAGTGACATTTATTTGATAGGAAAACGGTGCAATTCTCAAACAAAGCGTGTAAGGTGAATAGGATAAACAGATATCAGCGGTTAATTAATCACAGTACATTAAGACGTTTGTTTTGTATGACAGGTTGTCTGAAATATTATGTTTAACTATGCAAACGAGGCATTGTCTAATTAAATATGCACTTATTTGCAAACATTTCCAGCACAGAATTTTGAACATTGGGTGAAGAGGTGTTCATTTTCACATTACAGGTTTTTACAGAATAGATCTCTTTTTATCACTGCATAAATCAGAAAATACTGCAGTTAAAAAAAAAAAAAAATCTTAAAAATTTGCTTTCACATCACTGTTTTTAATCTAATTTAATGTAATACAATGAAATGTATACTTTTTGTCTATTGGCAGCCACTAGTACGTGAAGCTGTCTTTTACCAGCAAAAATAGAAGTAACGCTTATATCAAAAATCTTGCCGGGATGGCTATCGTGGAAAAGATGATCAAGTGACACAATGGAAAAACAAAATCTAGACTCTACATGCAAAACACATGCACTCACCTCTCTCACAGGAGCGTCCCAGATAGCCCGTCCCTGAGCAGTCACACACATATCGGTTCCAGCCCTCTCTGCAGGTGCCACTGTTCAGGCAGGGGTTGCTTAGGCACTGTTTGGGAGGTTCCTTAGAGCAGGACGGCTTCACCCCGACCGCTCTCTGGGCCTCCGCTATCCGCCGGATGTCCTTGCTCTGGCCGTCCATGAACAGATCTCGCACGCAGCCCACATAGCCATAGTTTAGGAGCGCGGTCCAGACCTCCGTAGGGAAGATCAGACCGGCACGGTCCTCTGGCAGACCGCCCAGATAGAGTATGTCGTCCAAATCCAGGATCTCACTCTCACCAGGAGCGTTGTAGGGAGTACGGATCGAGTTGACGGAGATGGTGCCTGTCACAAAACCACAAGAAGCTAATTTAAATTTCGTTAACTTGATGTTTAGATGCCATTTCAGCAACTTCCAAAAAAGTTTGATTCAGTTTTAATGAGAAATTATATATGCAAATTGCGGACTATGCAAATTAGGCTCTTTAAGGATATTGAAATTATCCTTCATTCTTTCCTCTGTAAATAAACCCCCCTTTGCTTGCAAAGCACACAATGCAGAAGGAAATCTCTCAGTTTCAGTCTCCTCACAGTAAATTTGAAATGATGTAGCTACTGTATATTCATGTTTAAGCCTGGAAGTGTGAAAGATGATTTCAGAACAACACTTTGTCACCATTTGTCAGAACAGCGCCTATAGCATTGATTTGTCAGTTTTGCATTTGTAGGTATGTGTCGAGTATAAAATCGCTCTGCGGATGATCAAATCAGCCTGATGTAGATGTCAATAGCAAAAATATGAGTTATGAACAAGACTGGAGCTAGAAAACCTAAGAAGCCGGGAGAAACTTAGGCCATCGGCACATTGAGAAATCTTTAGCATAATTTGTGGTTAAGGTGTGCACTTATTTAATATATTCAAAACATTGGAATAGACAGACTTGTTTAAACAATATTCAAAATAATTGTTTATTACTTCCACTTGGTGTAATATAATATAATATAATACAGATTTTTTTTTTTTTTTTTTGAGGGAATCTGTACACTATTACTGGATGTATATAGTAATAATTTAAATGTTACATTTTAAATATTACATATTAACATTATAGAGTGATTAACATTCATATATTTGCACATGCTTTCTTATTATGATCTGTTTTGGGCTGTCTTGAACTCATAGTGCAAACCCTTACACAAAGACAAAGATTCAAAAAGCAGTCTCCATAGCAACAGCAGACAATATGTACCAGATTCACTGGATAGTCATCGCTATCAAAAGGGCATATAACAGAATAAACGCTGAGCTCTATTCATACCTAATTTATTGGTTGTGACTGATTCAGTGCTCACAAATGATTTGTGTAAACAGGTTCCAGTCTGCCCTCTTCTTTTATGGTTTACGTCAGAAATACCGCTTTTACAAGAGTGGTTAATATAAAGAGCAAAAAGACAGTATTCTCAGGTGAGGCGAGTCTTTCATTCACTCTAATAACGTTAAAACACTTTCACGAGTTCCATAATCACCCTCATTGTTTTCCTGGCGACTCCAACAAACAGGCATTTATACGCAGCCGGCAATTCAGAATTTTCCTTCTCATTTTCCACCACTGTGCACTGCCATTATTCATGCCTTGAAGGCAGTTACAAAAGAAAAACCATTACTGGCAAAATAGGAGAGAACAGGCAGGGATTAACTCAAAGCGCTGACCACTGCTGAATTCTGTTTATTAGTGTCCAACACTGAGTCCAAACTCAATAAAAGACGGCTTAGAATTAAAGATGCCACCTTTTCTGTGCCAAAACCGTGTGTCTTTAGTGACAAAAATGCAGCTTCTGTTATAAAGCCAAATTAGTGTGAATGCAACCAAGGGGTCAGCTGGAGGTGGCACTGCGAGGCATGCAACATGTTAAAGGGACAGCTCAGTTAACGAAGTGCTAAATATACATATATAAGTTTATTTTTACCACTGCTTGGACAACAAGCAGTTTTCATAATTGTAGATGCATTTGGTATGTCTATGTGGCTGGTTTATGCAATCTTTTTTCATGCTGTGGTGGTCTTTTAGGACTTCTTTACTGTATACTTCATTGTTTGTTGAGGATCATTCTGTGACCTTAATTGTTTCAGTAGATTAAGACAGGCTTGTTGACTAATTAAATTGATCACTGATTGTGATGTAACCATTTTTTGTAATTATCGACTTTACTTACAGTAATTTTTGAGGAAATTGTATCTTGACAGAGATTTGTTGCTGAAAAATTCTGTCATCATTTATTCTTGTGTCATCCAAACCTGTACGACTTACATACACACACACAGTTTGGTCAGCTAGTAGGGACTCTTCATAGGCATAATGGTTTTTAAACTATACAGAATGTATATTCTATAGCCCTACACCTACAAAACTACCCCTTACGGGAAACTTTCTGCATTTTTACTTTCTCAAAAAAAAAAAAAAAAAATTCAGTATAATTTATATGCTTTTGTACCCATGGGTGTACATGATATTCCATAGGCTTTACAAACAATACCTTCTATTCCCTATAATCCTATCTGTTTCAGAAAACTATTTTAGATTTTCCAAAAAGATCACTCTTTGTGGTTTGTATTTACCCAAAAAATTCCCCACGAGGTCAAAATGTGTTACTATTACTCTTCCTGTATATATTCTGAGGCAGTAAGATTGTGTGTGAGTGGTTTTGGTATCCCCTACATTGTGGGGACCTAATGTTTCGATACAGATAATAATACAAACAAATGTTAACCTTGTGGGGACATTTGGTCCCTATAACAATATTGCCAGCAATACTGGCAAAACAACACACACAATACGGAGCTGTTTGTTTTGAACCTCACTGCCTTTAAGTATATGGACAAAAACAGTTCTTTAAACTATCTTCTTTCATGTCAAACACATCAAAGAAAGTCATTGAGGTTTGAAACAGCGAGTTAATTATGACGGGCTTTTCATTTTTTGGTGAACTGTGACTTTAAATCGGTCTGCAAATGCTAACTTGGATTTTAAATGCCTCTCAAATATATCCAAAAATGTATGCATTTTCATTATAATTCATCTGTGAATAGATCACAGGGAAAAAAAAAAACAGCAGGACCATTAGTGAGTATGTGCATTTATATGAGTGCCAAGCTCCAGTAAAGAATGTATTTGTTCTCAGATCTGTGATTTATTTTCCTCATTAATGGCTATTGTGGGATTTGAATGAATGGCTGCAGTATCGTTCTGCTATGCTTTCCAGTCTGTGATGTAGAGCTCTGGGCCTGAGCTCAGATCTGCGTCACATACCTCGAGAGGGAGAAAAAATCACTTTGAGATTAAATGTGATTCCATAGACTGATTACGGCCTTCTGTATCTGACTCATTATTCACAGGCACACCCAAAGAACAGGAAGTAACACTAAACGGCCAGACATGGAGCTGTAAATTATAATTAGGCTCCATGCAACTTGTTCTCTGGCAAGCCTTTTGACGAATATGCTGAAATAGTGCTTTCCGTTCCATTCCGCTTGATACATCACTGCAGAGATGCCGCTTGTAACATGCTAACAGTGTTAGTAAATAAGAATTTCATTTTCCTCTAAGCCTGTAATAAGTCTGTGTGGATTTGATGAGGCATAGCGGCACTTTCTCCTCCTCTCGAACTCACACCCTCACACACACACATTATCTTGTCCTGTGTTGCACACTTGGCGACTGTACCCCTAAACAGCAGCCAAACATCTCCCCCGGGTCATCAGTAATGAGCATTCTCCATCATCTCGACTTCCATTCACTCTGCTCAGTGATTACACAGCACGGGCTAATGCTGGGCCGGTTACTTTACGTACACACGCACAAATATACACACACCAGTAGAGTAGAGGGGATTTTTGAAAAAGGAGGCAAAGTCTGTTTGTTTTTTTCATTCCAATGTAAATACATGTTTCAGTTCATTTGATGTGTACATGGTTTTGCCTTGAAATGTGTATGAAATGCACTTTATCTTACACCAAACAATCAGTGCTGTTATTTTTGTATGCATTTTGTATATATATAAGCATTATACTGTACTGTAAGTATATACATACCATTTTTTGGGGATGTGCTTGAAGCCACATATCTTATTCAGAAAAGCGTTGAAAATGTTTTTTTAAAAGGTTTGTGACATTAAAGATTTTTCACAGTGCACACTGTAAAATATGACAGTGGTTTCAACAGTAAAAAACTTTGAAAATGCTACGGTAAAATCCCGTTAAATTGTTAATGGTTAACATTTTCAGGAAAAAAAAACGTAAAATGCAGTTCCCAGAATTCCTTCCACTGCATTTCAAATTTAGTTTGAATGCTTTTTGTTTGAAAGAACTATATTTCTTCTTAGTTTTTCTTATCAGTTATGTTAATTAGGGTTGTACAGTATGTTACATGTTGTTAAATGAATGTTTATTGCATATTTCAGTTTAATGATGGTGTTTGTGTGAATGTTCATATTTGAAAGCTGCTTGTGATGGCCTTTGGTTTATCATGTGATTATCTCATCACCACCTACTGTACTTTTGGAGGTTATCAATGTATTTCAAAGGTACAAAGCAGATTTGAGTACTTTAATTGGTTGGTTATATCAGTTAATGAAATTACAGTATTTAACTTTAAATTTAACTTAAAACCGTAAAAAACCTCAAATGTTGTTACCGTATTTTTTACAGTCGAATTCCGCCAACCACAGCTGACGTTTTTTTACCGTAGATTTTACAGATGTTTTTTTACAGTGTATTTACTGCATCAAGACTGAAAACAGGCATTCTTTTATAATTGACTATTCTTGTCTTTTTATATTGTTTATAATGAATAGATGGAGATACTAAGATGGATGAAGAATACTAAGAAATTTGATGTCTAGCTTAAAAAAAATTAGGAAGGGAGAGGATAGAGAATGATGTAGAGGGTGACTAAAGAAACCGAGGTATGTATTTAAGGGTTAAGCCAAATCACAATAAAATCTCATAAAATTGAAACACTTTTTTTATTATTGCTCGAAAAGTAATCACTGCAATAGTATAGTGTTAAAAGCATAACTCACGTGGTTTGTTACTGGTAACTGATGTCTAGTTACTATTATTAATAGTCATTAATCCTCTGTAAACACCACAGGTCTCATGTCAGAAGTGCAGCTGAGTGGGTGTGTTTACTTTGTACTTAGCCTGTCCATTTCCACCAGTTTGACCCATTCTTTTTCTGCCAATTTGTGGCCTGGCTGCCTGTCACTTTAGAAAAATAAGTGGTTTATACAGTACTCAATCTTATATTTCAGGATAACTTCTGTGTTCTCTCATCCTACTTTTTTGGCAGAGGCAAAAAATACCTCTGACTCACATCTATATATCTACATATGTACATTCTCATTAATAGATCCATATGCAGACGCACAACCGTACATGTTTGCATACACGCACGCAAAAACACCAGCATGCCCACACACGAGCGCACCCTGCATCGGGACGGCTGCCCATATATGATCAAACGACTTGCGTGGGCAGGCAATTCACGCAGGCGGGAGAGTGACACAGCTCATTCAGCCGGCCTGAAATGCAAGGTCCCATCTGTCAATGGTGTTTCAGATTCCCATGAAATGCTACTAAGAGAAAAGGTTTATTCGCACTCTCAAACTGTGCCTGAACTCACAATGACAACCAGTGGATTGTGCAGCGATAAAGCCTGGAGAATAAGATCAAACCGAGCCCTGTGGATTAAATCCTATATTTGATGAAAAATACAATTTAAAACAGTGGAAAAAAAGACCTGCGCTCCGTACAAAACCGTGTCCACTCCCAATTGAATACTGTATTGGCATGAAACAAAAATACAACTCTTGCTTTAGAAATCTGAATTAATAATTGCTCCAAAAGCTATTTAATTTTCTTCTTACAACTTTGGCAATTTAATCTCACAGTGTATGTCAGAATGAATGCAGGTGACTGGCGTTTCTTTATCTGGAAAGAGAAGATGAGAGATTCGCAATAACAGTGGATCAATAGAGCTTTTCCCACTTTTTCACTGAAAAAGTAGCAAAGGCCGTTCCTTTGACTCCAGGCAAACAGCATCGACGTGCAAGGAAAAGGGGAGTAGCGGGAGAGTTTGGGATGAACGTCTTTACTTGGCAGAGCTGTGCACTAACTCTCTCTCCTTTGGGAAACCAAATCTGGTTTCCATGGCAACTCCGCCAGAGAAGACAAGCAAGAAAGGAGGAGGAAGACGGGAAGGACTGCGGGTCCTGTTCATATTCAAATGCCTGCCTGACAGTGCACTCCGGAAAGCACGGTTACGACTGTGTTCACGCGAGCGTGAGAGAACACTGCTGTCTTTGCTATGTCAATATTTTCGTAGACCTTGAATACCAGCTAACATCTAACCATACACTGAATACATCAAAAATACATTTGCAGAACATAGCCAGATATTCTACCTGATCTTCCGTCTCTCTGGAAGTCCACGTGGTACCATTCTCCGTCGTTGACTTTTTTGTTGACGGCGCGGGTTTTGGTGGTGCCCGAGCCCATGTCGAGTAGAAGGTACAGGTGACCATCCAGCATCTCAATGGCGAAGAAATCCACTTTCAAGGTTTTGGGGCTCTTGGGGTCTTTCTGCTGCTGCGGTTTGGGTTTTCCGTGGCTGAAGAGGAGAAGGCCGTTGGGCTCAGTGGTGCGGAAGTCGAAGGAGATGGAACCGGCTTTTTTGGCGGTCCACTTGTCAAGAGTAATGAATGACTCTGGCGTCTCGAAGGTGACGGGATCTAAGGTAGCCACATTCTCGCATTTGAAGGCCACCACGCCGCTCACCTTCATTTTGGGGTCGCCTACCTTGGCCAGTCGAGACAGCTCGAGCCTTACATCGTTGTTCTTGTACACAACCTTTATGTGAAAAGAGAAGAAAACAGTTTTTTTAAAAAGCGAGCTAACAGAAAAAGTTATTGTTACTCTGTATTCCAACTAAATTTAGGAGTGTTGGACAGGGGTTGAAATCAATACTAATAGTGTTAAACTACAGCTGCACGATATATTGCATGCAATAGTCATGCATTTCTCGTCAGTAAAGCCAGTTCTGTGATTAGTGATAAATCTCCATCACCTGTTTTCAGATGGAGCCTCATTTAAAACAGTGCTGTAGTTCAATGACAAACTACTGTATGCAATCTGCGCACATAATCACAGATGAATTGCATGAAATAGTGTATATCATATTGCGTAGCTTGTCGGCTCTCTGTATTAAATGCCGTTCCATCTGAAAAAAGGTGATGGAGATTTCTTCCTATAATAACAGAACCAACTTTACTGATGAGATGCACATGACTATCACATGCAATATGTTGTGCAGCTCTATGTTTCTAATATCACTGCAATTTCAACCAAGAGGACCTGAATCAGTGTACAAGATGTCCAGAAACCCTATAGTGACGACACTAAATATAATACTAAATATAATTTGTAAAGTATTATTTTAATTTACCAAAAAAAAAAAAAACTGCAAAAATTTCAATAAATGTATTAATAGGATAATAAATAAAGAAAAAATTTTTTTGCTAAAACAAAAGTAATCAGTTTGTTTAAAAAATCCTATTATCTTTTTTCTTTGATTATTATTTTCCATATTATTACTTTTTTACTTCATTTCATTATCTACTTATTTATGTATTTATGTTTTTATATTTCTGCAGGTTTGGTCCTCCATGTGAAAATAAAATTAAAAAAATAAAAACAATAAAACAAAACAAAATAAAATAAAAGGTTCTATCTACATGTACTCATCTATGTATTGATGAACTCCATTCTTCACTTGTTCATTGTCATTAAATCTTTCAAAAATTCAATAATCAATATTTTGACTAAATGTGTAATCCTCTCTTTGACTGCTGCATTAACCACAAGAAGGTTCAATGATCCTAAAGTGACACTAAAAGCTTACTGATAATGGTGGATTATTTATGCAACAAACTTCACGTCTTTGCCTTTTTTGCATTTTTGAAAGAAACAAATAACTATCAGTCTCCTCTGGCATCCGTACGGTAATTAAAACATAAATAAAAATACATCAATCTACATTTTAAATAAATTAACTGTCGGTTTCAGTCATTAAGCTCATTTTGAAAACATTTTATGAAGAATACATCTCACTTTTGACATTCCCACTTTTGGTGTCTCGAAATGAAAAGTACATACCCGTAGACTATATTTATCTTGTACAATAGTGGGTATGCAATCATTCTAGCTTTCCGGTGTCATTTTACTTTTCAAACCAAATGGAATCAAATAGCAGAGCATTTTCTCCCCTCTCAAAACGTGGGGCACAATTCTTTTCCTCTCTCCTCCACAAGGCCAAAACCCCTTTGATATAAACCCAAGCACCAGACTGTGAAGTGTTCACAATAACCCTCTTTTAATTCAGTTTCGATTTCATTTGAGCCCTTGCCAGGAAGAAGATAATGGTATGCGGATGCAATAAAAGCTTATTGATGATGCTTCAGAAATGCCAATCACAGGCAGGCACAAGAGCCTTTCCAGCCATTAACGGGCCACAGGAGTGAAAGTCCCCCCCCCCCCTCCCTACCTTTTTTTCCCCGCTTCATAAACTCACACGGGGGAAAAACACTAGCGATCTGTGATAAAAGACTGCACAACATGGCCGCCGGAGAAGAGCGCATTACAGATGAGAGGTTAGGGGCAGGGACAGCAGGTGGAGGACGATGCATCTGTCTGTGCCACCTGATCTGAACGATCAGGAGCCTGGAAAGCACTGACCAAATGCCCCTGAGAGGAGGGGCGCATTAAAACAAATGCACTAATGATGAATGGGCTTCTTGTGCACCCTGCTCTAAACGCCTTAATAAATCAACCTTGGCATAAATAACTACTCGCGTACGGTAACAAACACACACCTAGAGGTCCTCAATGTATCGCACACACACACACTCCTAACGCTTGAAAAAATTAAACATGACCTTTGCAAGGCAGAATAATGACAAAACAAAATGTTAAAAAGTCATTTGCACTACCTACACACAGTCGTCCTTTTAATGCCAGTAAAGCCTGTGAACGAAGCCAGAAGAGAATCCATTCAGAATCCTCTTAGTATGAATTCTTGTTCACAAGTTCAAAGCGCTGGAGTGTTTGTTAACACAGGTCATTGACCTCAGGCCTGCTGCTAATCTGTGGAAATGATAGCGCCTCAGAGCAGACAAGAGACACCAAACGCCTACACGCGGCAGCAGACCACAGCTTACACGAGTCCGCACTTTCATGTTTTGACACTGATTGATTGCTTGTGGATTGGTTTTGAAATGAAGGCTGGAGGCTGGGAAGGGAAACAAATGGTGAGTCTGCACTGTTCCAATGCTTCCAAAATTTGACAAAATGACACATTTTGTCATGTTTGCGCCTCTTGCAAGAATCTGTAAGCATTTAAAGTGTTACATTTGCATTAAGAAAGGCACTAGTATTACTGTCTATTTGATGCATTAGCTGCCTCTGTCTAAAACCAGGATTTACATCTAAACTAGTTTCACACAAGCTGATTTCAGGTCTATTCTAACAGAGCTGCAGACAGCTAAGAACATCAACGCTGAATACAAAAAAAAATGCAATAAATAATATTAATTGCATAATAATATTAATAAATATTAGTGCTGTCAAAGGATTAATCACAATGAATCGCATCCAAAATAAAAGTCTTTACTTACATAATATATGAATTAATATAAAAACATACATGCAGTTAGATGTAGATATTTTCTAAATATTTGTGTATGTGTTTATATATACATAATAAATATACAAAGTACACACGCATATATTATGTAAAAAAAAAAAATATATTTTGAATGCGATTAATCACGATTAATCTTTTGACAGCACTAATAAATACATTACCTTTTAAAAATGCAAAGAACTATTATGCCTATGAAACGTAGGGAAGCATAGCTATTAAAATTACGGCTGATACTTGAAAGGAAGATAATTATTTTAATTATATTTACGTATAAAGACCATAAAACACTTTATTATAATTTATCTAAATAAATAACAATTAAATGCTAAAGTAAAACATAATTTTACATTTATACAAAGTCACATGCCACAGTATTATAATGTATAGTATAAAAAGATTACATTCTAAGTTATCAATATATGTTTTTATTAACTTCACAAGAGGTTTCAATTATAATCTAAACGTAAAAAAAAGGGAACATGAACATGAAAATTAAATATTTAATTACATTTTTTTATTCTATTTAAAACATTTTCAAAATGTTTTATTTTTTATTTAATCCACATGCATGTCACGTTAATAATTCTGCAGGTTCTAAAACATACTTTCATCTATGAAATCCCTAAACAAAACTATGCAAAACTACTACTAGTTTTATTATTATTTATTTATCTATTCATTCATCTACATTTGTGCAATAAACAAGTTTGATACTGTGAAAAACTTACTCCGGAGGAAAAATCCAGTTGAGAGCCACTGACCTAGACTGTGTAAGATTGGACATGATAAATAGACTAACAAGGTAAATGCCAGTGAGCATCCCTCACTAATTGTGGGTCTACAGGTTAATGAATGAATCACCAAGAGCTACAGTACCTTAAGTTCAACCAAGAGCGAAGCTTCATTGTCTCACTGTTTCATAAATCATTTACAATCAGCTCGATTTAACTGCTTTTCACAACCATACCGATGTTAGCCAAAGATAAATTTTTCTATATATAAAACAAAAATGGCTGGCGTTTAATATCTGTTCATAACATAAAAACCATTTCCGACTTCCTGGCAGTCCAAAACAGCTCTTTACTTCACCAGCTGGCGTATCAGAGGACATCCCATTCCACAGGGATTCGAGTCTAACATGAAGAATGGAAGCTGATGGATGAGACAACATGTTCTCTCCAGTTTTCCTCTGAGGAGTATTACCATCACAGATAGCTCATGTCAAGAGCATGTGAGGTAGTGGACCAGTGATCCGTCACACAGACCTATCAAATATTTCTGGAAACTGAATGGATTTCATTAAATGTATTATTTACTTATTTATCCTATTTGTCGCACTCTTGTTTATTTGTTAGTTCTGTCACTGTTGACGATCTGTGACCCATTTTCAAATTAACAGTCTTCAGATGTGAGGAAACCTCATCAGCAATGTTAATTAGAGAATGCATTTCAACTCTGCTGTTGTGTTTCGGCTCCTGAGTCCGTGGCGACTGATAAATAATTCCCTCAGTTGTTGGTGTACGTGATGTGTTACGAGGTTATACAGGGCAGAGAGAGCAGTGCAACCATAATGTGTACTGGGACACATCCTATAGAAAGAGGCTCCTGAGGCAGCAGCACAGAACTGATGTCAGTCAAATGTATAAAAAGTAACCAAGACAAATGATAAAACATACATATGCTGCAGTGCCATTTAAGAAAGGTGACATTCATATATATATATATATATATATATATATATACACACACACACACACACACACACACACATACTACCAAATCTTTAGGGTTGGTAAAGATTTTTTTGGAAACCCGGATTTGAAGTCAGGATGCCTGTAATGTATTATGTGTCGGTGCACTTCCTACTTGGCTATCAGCGCTGACAAAATCTATAATTCTATACATTAATAAATGTAATTTAACCATGTGAGAGCAAAGCTGAATTTCTAGCAGACATTCCTTTAGAAATGAAGTAAAATTTCCTAATATTATCAATGTTGAAACAGTTGTTCTGCTTAATATTTCTGTGTAAATTGTGATTTTTTTTATTTTTTATGATTCCTTAATAAAAACAACAGCACTGATTTAGATAAGTACATATACCTCTCTTTCTCTCGCTCTCTCTCTCTCTATATATATATGTATATACAGTGGGTAAGGAAAAAAATTCAGACCCCCTTGCATTTTTCACTCTTTGTTATATTGCAGCCATTTATGTACACACAGCACCCCATATTGACAGAGAAACACAGAATTGCTGACGTTTGTGCAGATTTATTAAAAAAAAGAAAAACTGAAATATCACATGGTCTTAAGTATTCAGACCCTTTGCTCAGTATTTAGTAGAAGACCCCTTTTGATCTAATACAGTCATGAGTCTTTTTGGGAAGGAAAGTTTTTCACACCTGGTTTGGGGATCCTCTGCCATTCCTCCTCACAGATCCCCTCCAGTTCTGTCAGTTCGAATAGTAAACATTGGTGAACAGCCATTTTTAGGTCTCTCCTGAGATGATCAATTGGGTTTAAGTCAGGGCTCTGGCTGGACCATTCAAGAAAAGTTACAGTGTTGTTGTGAAGCCACTCTTTGGTTATTTTAGCTGTGTGCTTAGGGTCATTGTCTTGTTAAAAGGTAAACCCTTTGGCCCAGTCTGAGGTCCTGAGCACTCTGGAGATGTTTTTCGTCCAGGATATCCCTGTACTTGGCCACATTCATCTTTCCCTTGATTGCAACCAGTTGTCCTGTCCCTGCAGCTAAAAAAACACCCCCTCAGCATGATGCTGCCACCACCATGCTTCACTGTGGGTCCCACTTTATATGAAGTGTCCCTAATACCTGTGTACTTACATAGTAACTAGATGTGTATCTAGTATGTAACCACAGTGTAAGTAATTTACTGTCTGCTGCTGCTGTGTAGCATCAGAGTAATTACATGCTAAATCCATAGCAACTGTCTATTTAATATATTTACCAAAAAGTGCTGTTTGTCCTGTTAAACTCCATGCTGGGCTTTCATCTATCTAAACATTTGTACTTACGCGAACTATTCTGAGGGTTGTTACATGTGTGAAGTTACAGAAATATTACAGCTGTAGATACTACAGTATGTATCGGTGTATACTTACACTTTGGTTACATACTACAAACACATCTAGTTACTATGAAAATACACAGGTACTAGGGACACTTAATATAAAGTGGGACCCTGTATTGGACAGGTGATGAGCAATGCCAGGTTTTCTCCACACATAACGTTTAGAATTAAGGCCAACAAGTTCTATCTTGGTCTCATCAGACCAGAGAATCTTATTTCTCACCATCTTCAGGTGTTTCTTTAGCAAACTCCATGCTGGGCTTTCATGTGTCTTGCACTGAGAAGAGGCTTCCGTCGGGCCACTCAATTCTGTCTCTGAGCTCTTCGGGCAGTTCCTTTGACCTCATGATTCTCATTTGCTCAGACATGCATAGTGAGCTGTAAGGTCTTATATAGACAGGTGTGTGGCTTTCCTAATCAAATCCAATCAGTATAATCAAACACAGCTATACTCAAATGAAGGTGTAGAATCATCTCAAGGATAATCAGAAGAAATGGACGGCACCTGAGTTAAATATGTCAAAGCAAAGGGTTTGAATACTCAGGACCATTCTTCTTTTTTTAATAAATCAGCAAAAATTTCAACAATTCTGTTTTTCTGTCAATATGGGGTGCTGTGTGTAAATTAATGAGGATAAAAAATGAACTTAAATGAGTTTATCAAATGGCTGCAATGTAACAAAAAGTGAAAAATGTAAAGGGGTCTGAATACTTTCCATACCCACTGTATATACACACTGTACACTGTGAACGTATATATATACACAGGCACGCACGGGCAACCACGCACACACACACACATTAAATTACTTTGAATTCTTTTTTTAATTCAGACACACATGCAGGCATATTAGCTACAGGGCCGTATCTCTTCAAATGAATATTTTTAGAGGATTTTTTCAATAAAAAGAAACTAGTTAAATATACCTCAAATCAGTACATCGCAAATCAATTTAGTGAATTAACTGCAAGGTCGTATCTTTCTATGATTCAAAAAGGTAAATGACACATGCAATACAGTAGCAATAGAATGCGATTAAATTACTGAAAGATTTCTTGATGGAATTACTTTTTTCAAGAAGCACTTTTCAGAGCACTTACTTCTTTCAGGCAGCCCATAAAGTTGTTGCTAACGGGGGATCCAGGCAGATCGGCAGTGCTGGGACTACCCCCGACATAGAAAAAGTCATCCGAGCCTAGCATGGTGTAGTCCTCTTGTGTATATCCAGTGGTGGTCAGAATTCCATCCACGGATATTGTAACCTAGACAACAAAGCACAGGGAAAGGACACGCTATACTCACATATAACTTGAATACTGTTACAGGGCTTTGGTTCCCCTCGTAAGGATTTGGATGCTTGGCTTTGTTTTGTTTTTGCCTTTAATGCTTCTTATTTATCTTTATTTATTTATAGCTTTTCTCTTTTTATTGATTTAATGTGATCCCATTTTCATGTCTGTTTCAGCAAATCTTATTTATTTATTGGTTAACATATAAATATATATTTTTTTTTGGTCTTTCTAGATTTATGTTTTTGGTATGAACTTCTAGCAAGTCTGAGCTGAGGAAGTCTGCGGCACATTAGCCCAGGCTCAATGTTAGCGGTGCCATTAATAGAGCACAAAAAGTAAATCAGCAGACACAAAAATGGTGTTAGTAGTATGTGTGTTTCTGAGAGTTAGTATCGCTTGAATCCAATGCGTGTGAGTAGTTTCAGCAGTTTTCAATGTTTTTATATGAGGTAAAACAAAGAACACAGCGTGCTGAGAGGTTAGAAATGAAAGCACAGGCAATTAGAGGCACATCTCTCACAGATCTGGTTGAATGGATGCATGCTTCATTATCCCTTCCCTCTCCACATGCAAACAATGGTTGGTTAGAGAGAACAATTCTTCTCACAGATTAGACTACACAGGAATGAGTTAAGAGAGAAGGGGAGGGAGAAGGACACAAACACCACGCGGCTCATGAGACCAATCACAGCAGAAGTGTCGGCATGCATAAGCGTGTTCACATGAAGAAAGAAAGCAAAATAACGACAACAGACGAGATGACCGTCCACCCATGCCAGCCTCGAATGTACTGATGGAGCAGAGGTGTTAGTACACGGGGTGGCCAGGATGCACACCATGCTGAACAACGGGCCTCAAAGCTAGCTGGACCAATGAAAAAACTCAGAGCCAGCCAGCGGAGACCGATCGGTGAGCAAAACCTTATGCAAAAGAACCCAACGAAGGAAAAGATGCAAGATAACCTAAGAGGAAAAACAAAAAAAGAGAAGATGGACGGGACATAAAGAGCTGAGGAAACCCAACTAATGAGAAGAAAAAGAAAAGGGGAATTTGGTCAGGGCAGGGGAAGTAAGCGTAAAGAGTACCAACCGCATTTTCCCCCTTTTTTTGTTTAGTATTGATGTCTACGATTCAAAAAAAGGAAAATAGACACACGGCAAACCCAAACTAAGAAACAATTAGAATGATATCTACCGAACAATGTAGTTTGTTTACCATAGCGTGTCCAATGCCTGAGTGCTTTGTGGAAAAGGGGGGAGAAAGGAAATTAAAAAACTGTGAACAGAACACCGTTCCTCAATCAAAAAAGATGGTCTCTTGCCAAGGTTAGTACATCAGCGTTGCACGTTAGTAAGAGGTAACAGGTTAGTAAATGACACATTCCATGGATGAAAGGTTAGTTTCTTTCCCCAAAAGCAGGTTAGTAAACATTTAAAAAAGGGCAAAAGAAGAGAAGGAAAGGAGAAGCAGACGAGATCTGCACCGTGGAGTTCCTCTGGGACGGATCTAGTCTACTCTGTTCCAAACACTGTCTCTTCCTATTCCTGGCGCTCCGCTAATTTTACTGGTGACAGAACGTACCACAGAGCTTTTAATGTTTACCGCCTGTCCTATCCAACTTCGTGCCACACATCTAGGATCTTTTCAGAGTCTTGACACTTCAAACGGGTTCTGCGCTGACAGGTGACGTACTTGTGTAATGTAGTGAGAGGTGGCGCTATCAAATAGCGACAGTAAAATATGGATGCCGTAGAGTCTGAGGTGAATTTGAATATTAGTCGAGGGAAGCGGGGTTAAAGGTACGTTCACTCATCTCTGAAAGCTGAATCCATGGCTGCTTAATGAATACTTTAATATCGGGAGCGTCTTTTTTACATCAGCTCTGCTCTATGCTACATAAATGAGTGCTAGTGCTTATTGGAAAGGATAAAAGCGCACCAAATTCCTAGAACTTTCTCTTTTAGTCTAATTTTTAAGAAACTTTTCAATTAAATCATTTGGAAACATGAACTATTTTAAATGAGTGGATGTCTCGTTCAGGGTCGGAAATTAACAGGTCCCTGCACCATCAATCGAGATCAATTACGGCTGTTAAGCTTAAAGTTAAATGAAGATAAATTGTCGAATTTCATTAGCGTTGTTTGCAGCATTGAGCAATTCAACCAATCACACACATTTCTGGTGAAATTACGAATGCAATGTTCAATCAGAGGTGTTTGGACTCGTCATCGGGGAGAACGTCGGAGTTGTTCGGTATGTACGCTCACTGACGGAACTGCATTCGCGAATTCTCTCATCGTCACAAACAACAAAGTGCAGAAAAGATGCAAGTAAGAGATTGAAGTAGCAGTGTAGATGGCTTCAGTGATTATATTCTAGCAAAAGCTTTCTATTAATCAACATTAATAATCATTATTAGAGGGCAATAATCAGCAATAATGATTTTATCATGATATTGCAGCTAATAATTAGTTTTAATTTATAAGCCGTTACTATGCAATATTTGTTTAATTACATGAGCAGCATTTAACAGTCATGCTTTATTAGTAACAGTCTATAGTAACTGGTTAACTTTAAACACAGATACATTTGATTAGGTAAATATAAAAATTGCCCATACAAAGGCAAAAAATGCCTCTGGGAATGAACTGTGGTGGGCAAATGTTAATTTCTGACCCTGGTATTGATTAAAATGGTTAAATGGTTAAATCTAGCCCGAGGGTTAGTTTGATGCGACCAATCGGAATCTGAATGTATCCAATCTCGACCTCTGCCTTTTCTGCGCGGTTACCTGACGAAGGTTCCTGGTAACCTTCACATCATGCCAGGCATTGTCATTAAATTTCCCATTGACGGGCTCCACCAGGGCCTCGAAGGCCCCAGAGCCCAGGTTGATGACCAGCGAGACGGCACCATTCTTCAGCGCCAGGTTGACGTAGTCTGCAGATTTTCCGGTGTGGAGCATCAGTCCATTACGCTGCAGGGTCTTGAAGGAGAGCGTAATCTCATCGCTACTGCTCTGGATGGGGTTCGGGGACAGGTCGTAACAGAAATACTCTGAACCCTTGAAGGTGGCCACGTATTCTTCTCTCTCTGCAAAAAAATTGGAGAAACAAAGCAGGTAAGCTGCGAGCTTCTTTTAGAAAACTAAACCAGTTCATCATAAGTCTTTTTTACTATGTCTATAAGAACATTCATCAGAGAAAGGACTCCTGCCAACCCTCATGGCTTTGTTTTATAGGTCTCTTAAAATACCAAAATATTTAAATTACAAGGCAAGGTTGTAAAATGCTATGTGCATGTGGCTTCCAAAAAGCATGGTATTTATGATACTCAAGAAATGATACATGATATAAAAAAAAAATAACAATTTGCATAAATATTTACACCTGTATTCAAGTTTTAAGCAGAATATCCTAATTCTTCTTACTTTGTTGCAGCATATGATATTTTTAGAGTCATTAAAATTGAAACATTTCTTGAAAACCATATGAATCCAACATTAAAGCACCTTTACTTTTTTCATGGACAATCTTGTATGCCATTGACCCTATAGCCTTCCATCACATACAGTAGTAATACAGAGAAGATCACTTACCGTCATCTATCTGCTCCCACACTCACTGGACACAAGACTTGCTAATTTCCAATGACCTACCTTCACAAAGTCAAAAGTCAACCTGAAGTCATACTGAAGGGGTCAAATGTAGAGGAAACTCACCACAGTCAATCTGAGAATGATTGGTTGCTGTCAGTACACACACACACACCTATGGAATTGAGGTCAGAGCCATCTTGCTCATAAATGAGAACCAAGGTCCTTGATAATGGTGACCATAAATAAAGCAGCCACACATATCAGGACATAATTACCAAATCAGTCAGCGAGACCCATTACTGTAAGCGTCCTGGCACAGAACCCAGGCGCGCACACTCTCACTCCTCTTCCCATTTGCGCAAACAACTCCAACTGTCACCCAGATCCGAGTGTATTTTGGGAACTTGGTTAAAATATGAACTGAAGAGGCGTCCATTAATAAAGTGTGAAGTCCCATCTCCACAGCTACCTTCTTACCGGTAAATACAATTACATTATTACAGAGCAGAGCTGAGTCTACTTCTCATCAGGAATATTAATGACTTTAACAGGCAATTTACAGCAAGACTGAACCAAATTACCATAAATCCAGGAATCTGCAACACAATTAACCTAACACACCATAAGACCAGCTCATTTGCTCTGGAATTATCTAGAATATTCTTAAGATAAACCCTGGAGATATCAACAAGGCTCATTTACTCCTTCTCTTTCTCCATCCTTCATCACCCTTCCTGTGTCCACTGCGAGTTAAATAAGCTTTTTGCCTCGGCTGATGAAGTGTGTGTATGTGTGTGTTTGTGCACAAAGAGCCAAAGGGTGGTGTTGTATCTGGCTCTCTTCCACCTCCTCTATATACCACTGAGTCAGCTATAATGTGACTCAGTGCAGGAAGGCGCCCACAGAGTCGCACCAGCACACACACACAAACTGGCTTTTGCACCAACACACACACACATTGGGCCCGACACACACCGTTTCACACAGGTAAATATATTGGATGCCCAGAATAACTCCAAAAATGGCCTTCAAATCCCCATTTCGATGCCAGTAACAGTGCTTTATGAGTCTTTCGTCGCTATCGGTCTCTGATATGACTTCCCTGTCCCGTCTCTCATCAGATTTGATCTCTGCAAATACTCTTACAGGAAATCAAATCTTCATCTTCAAGAGTAAATAACCAGGAAAGCTCATTTAAATACAGAGTTAGACTATCCGCTGGATAAAAGTGACCTCCAATCACCTCTCCACTCAATAGCACATAGCAATTTGCTCTGATTTCTGCCTTACATCATATGTCTTTTCTGTTTTTGCTTTAAAAAGCCATATCCTACCTGTTGTTATCATTTATTTTTGGAAGTGTCTATTTACACAAATCTTGGTAAAGGCTATTTTCTCTATCCGCCACTGCTTAGGCAATTTACTCTTTGTACAAACAGCACATTACTTCCATTTGAACTAAATGCAAACAAGATGTTATTTGTTGGCATTTACACTTTGTGGAACCTATATGTACGGTCTCCTTTTCCTGTAATGTACATTTTCATGTTATCCAATTTTCATTGCTGTAATTTAGTATAATATAGTTTCCATCCTTTCACTTCCACATAGGATTAAACTGGCAGTTTTTGATACTGCGCCTTTAAGACAATATGCTTGATGTGACTGGTTAGACTTTTGTCAACGTGAAATGGGCAACATTGCTTGTGTATGAGCTGACAGGTTCAATATAAATGGCACTGCCCCATCTTACAATAACAGCCTTTTTGTAAAGCTTGCTTTGACATTCGCCAAACAATCTGAGTCCAAATGTGCCATACAAAATGCTAAGGTGCTTTTTTTTGAAGGCTCGAAGAACAATCCATGACATCAAATGCTGTATAATTTGTCTATCAACCTACTGACATTGCATTTGAAGATGCATACCAGTTGTGATATATCTGTCTCACCCCATTCTAGACTTTATTAGTCGGGTGCCATATTTTAGGCAGCATTCTGCTGTTTATATTACAGCATGAAAATTGTCACTTTTCCTATTCAGGTGGTGTCATTTAATACATTTTATGATAAATAAAAAAAACTAATTTTTTATATATTTACTAAATGAATACACTTTCAGTTGAATTT
>JAUCMU010000021.1:7119169-7189265 GCA_032275025.1 Enteromius treurensis | reverse complement strand
AATAATAAATTCAACTGAAAGTGTATTCATTTAGTAAATATATAAAAAATTAGTTTTTTTTATTTATCATAAAATGTATTAAACCAGCCATTAAACCAGACTGCAGTGCCATGCCATCCTCCAGAAATCATTCTGATGTGCTGATCATGCTCATTTCTTATTATTGTCCATGTTGAAAACAGTCACGGTAATGCACATTTTGTATTATTACTGTGTAGGGTCTCCACATGATGTCCACAGTTAAATCTGAGAACTAAACCACCGCTTTAGCTTCTGTTCGCACTTGTGGAGTGATGCCTTGTATGCTGCTGACTGAGCAATTATCTCTTCATCAGCTTAAATATAGACAGGAACGTTGGGGGCAGCACGTCTGTGGGCTTGTTACCTCAAAGCTGCTACAGGCGACAGCCTGTGAACGCCAAACAAAGCCAGTCAAGCATTGAGAACTCCCATGCTACAGGAAGACAAGCTGTACTACGGTTTCCTGTATGGATCCCCTTTACCGTTTCAAAGAAGAAATTTACGAAAGCTATTATTTAACGACTCCCTAGTAAGGTTGGGATGTTAAAAAAGAACATTTGACAATAGAGTCAACAGTAATTGTCTGTATTGTGCTACACGTGATAAACACAATATGACAGAATTTGTCCAATTAGCAGTACTGCAGGGCTGGTAATGAATTAATAATATTTTTTTTTGTTCAACATCACAAACTAATTTTGACATACCCTTATCTTCTACCATCTGAGCCTGTGCGTTTCTTTATTTTTGATATTAAAAATGGACATAGTAAAAGCATTTTATTTTGTAATTACAGTATAAAATGGCACAATCTCCAGGGGTATAAGCAGCAACAAAGCAAACAGTGCTTCACAAAACAGTCAGCATTAATAATTGACGCGGAGCATAAAACTAATTAAATTGGGGCTTTTAATACATCCTTATAAAACTACACCAAAACGACACTGCAAAATAAAATCTGAACGCATCTAGTTAAGAAAAGAAAACCACAGCAGCTTCTTTGACTTTAACTATCAACGAATGTTTGGTGTCAGACTGAACAAGGGCTGAGCGCAAGATAAACTGTCAAAGCTGTCTACATTGATTTTTCATAAGGTGCGAGTTCGGTCACAGTTATGGGAAATTAATATGTAAGAAAAAGTAAAGCAATTTCAGAACTAGCCCACAGACTTATGTGAATTTGTAATCTGTAGAGAAATACTGCACTGTCACTGACTTAAGTGTAAATGATACACCTGTCATCCATGCACCTCTCTGGCCACAGCTAGCTTGTGCATTTATTTTATCTATGCTTTGATGCTTCCTCTCTTTGTGTTTCAGTCAAATGTCCTTTATAGGCTCTCCAGAGGTATGTTATGGCGTATCACATATAGCTTTACCACCATGGCCCCGTTCGTGCTGTAGGGGATACAACAGCGGAGATAAACGACAGTGGGGCTGAAAGGAAGACTGAGGCTCTGGGCACAGATAAATCTAGTGGGAGGATACACTTCTTCAAGCTCGCACCACTAGATCAAGATTACTTACAAACCCATTCAAGTAATAGCCTAGCCACTTGTATTTTATCTGCTTGAGAAGGGGTGAGGGTAACAGCATACCGTTAAACACAAGCTATCATGTTTTTTATTTAATAATGCTGTCTAACTGGACCACAGTACTAAATCACGCATCTCAAAATCTCTTTCATTCTTTCCAAATGTCATGTTCCATGAGTTTTTTGCCATTTCTTTCCACACCACTATCTTTTTTTGAAAATATAAGAAGCTTGTTCTTTCTGCTAAATAGCTTCTTTTGTCTTCCACGCACAAAAGCTGCATAAAAGAATGTGATCCTTTTCTAAGTAGAAACGTTGCTGCATGTTGTAATGCTGTGAGGAAACTCCCTTCAAATCTCTCGGAAATATTGAAGTTGCAATGCATTCTGGGGAGAAGCAGAAGCAATTAAGTAAGCTCATATTACATGCATGTGTATTCACACATTTCCTTCTCCCCCTTTTATAACACATCCACTCTTTCTATCATTTAGCACCAGCCTTTACTTCGCCTCTCTCCAATTTTCACACCCTCTTTCCCTGAGCTTCAAGCCTTAAAATTCGAGCAAATATTGTCCTCCAATCTAATTCAAAGTAGGTGCAGAACATCCCCAAACAATTTGCACTCTGTGTGTGTGCTTGGTTTGTATGTTAATTGTGTGACACTCACCTCACCTTCAACGGATTAAAAGTAAGCTGTTGACAAATGTGCCATAAGATATACATTAGATATACAGTTCTGCGTACATATTTATGTACCCTTCGCAAGCTGTTATTTAAAGTGGTCATATGATGTTGCTAAAAATTACATTGTTTTGTGTATTTGGTGTTTGTGTGGTTTAGGGTGCAAAAACACATTATTTTCCACCTACTGTACATTTTTGTTTCTTCTCTAAGCCCCGCCTCCTGAAATGAGTCAATTTGTATAATACCGAATACCGCAAGCATGTGGCTGAAAAGCTTACCATAACATGATGTCGTGTTCCAGCACTATGAAACCAAAACAATAAAACATTACAAACAAGGCATTTGTTGCATTCAGTGGAGACATAATTACTGACTTAGTACTATCTTTTTATGTGTTTTGTTGCATCGCGCCTCTTAAACATAACACCATGTCTGCATTCGTGATCTGAGAAACAACAAACAACAGCACTACCCTTC
Organism: Enteromius treurensis; assembly: GCA_032275025.1. Lineage (NCBI taxonomy): Eukaryota > Metazoa > Chordata > Actinopteri > Cypriniformes > Cyprinidae > Enteromius > Enteromius treurensis. Next base: position 7,186,549 of record JAUCMU010000021.1, on the reverse strand, counting down.
ACTGCTCAAAACTCGCGTTTGAATAGTAAGTAGCAGATTCTTTTAATACGAAAACCTAAATTACTTAAAAGTTGTGAGTCAGAAGCACCAGACTGCGCTTGCAGAGGTAGAACTGATCCACTTTATAGGCTCTGTAAACAGCAGCATAGGTTTCTCTCCAGGTTTTAGTCCGTAATGCACTGAACACACTTTAATATTTGGGTTGAACTGTTCTGAAGCAATGCTGTGAATGCAACTTAACCACTGATTTCTAGTTATATTCTCTTTGGAGGCAAAAACAAAGTAGTTTCACTTTCACAACGACACACAGCGCATCCAGTAACCGGCAGCAACTTCAAAATATAACTTTTATAAAGAATATCTCTTTGGTTTGGAGAATTTAGTCTTTGAATCTTGAAACAGATCTCCTTTATGCACCAAGAGCTTGTAAAACTTTAAAGACAAAGGAAAATTTGAAATCATATGACCCCTTTAATTGTGTTTGTTTACTATATTATTATTTTCATAGTTAAACTATTCATAATATTTGAACATAATATAAAGGAAACAAAATAAATTAAATATTACATATGTATATATATATATATATATATATATATATATATACACACACACACACACACACACACACACACACAGCATATATGTAGTACATTTAGTTTGATTTACATCAACATATAAAAAATTGTGTGACACTGAAGATTGGACTAATGTTTTGTTGAAAATGCAGCTTTTTTCATTACAGGAATATATTATTATATAAAATAAATTAAACATAGAATGCAATAATTTTGAATTGAAATCATATTTTACAGTATTACTATTTTAATGCATGTGTGATCAAATAAATGTTGCCTTTGTGAGCACTAGAAAAATATTTTTAAAACATTGACATTTATGTTAAATAAATCTATTTTCTGCAGTTTCCTCAGTGCAATACTAAAAATAAAATGTCTTATTAAACTGTTAAAACACCGAACAGATTATACAACTGTAAAACAATGTAAAATGATTTTTTAAAGATTTTCAAAGTATGTTTTACAAGAAAATAATATTTCAGTAATGTTTCAGAATTGGTTTGTGAAACTTACTAGCAGTTTCTGAGTGAAAATTTTTCAAACCAAATCCAACAGAGGAGCATGTAAACCAAATGTACACATGCAGTATGTATAGGGTCTATAAGAGTAAAGTAGAGGAGAGGTGTAAGTGGCTCCCAGTGAGCAGTACACTCACTCAGGCGGCTTGTTTTGCCACTGGAGATGATAGCACAGTGAGTTAATGAGAGCTGCTCCAAAGCTGCAGCCGAGTCTCAATCTAACAACGGCAAGAAAAACAACAGGAGTGACAACAACAGAAGATAATAACACCGCAATTACCCAAGCTAAATATATACCGGGGGCTATGGACCGTGGACAGCAACGATACCATTAAACTGACTCTGAGGTCTAGTTACACTGCCAGTGAGCTACTAAGAAGTGCCTCAAGTACATTTACTGCATTAACTAAAATAATATAAATACATATTGTTGGATAGCAAGCAACCACTGCATCCATAATTCCAATTAATTTCCTCGCGTGATATTCAGACAGAGCTCTATATTACGTGTGACAAGTTTATTCAGTCTGCTCAGCCGCTCCGACCTTGATAAGGCCAGTTATCAAAAATTCTCCATCTCAGAGTGCAGCCGAAACCCGTCAAGCTATTCTGAGCCGCCGCTACGGAGGAGCGTTTCACACTCGACTGGCCACAGATATGTTTTGTTGAATATTGATTTATTGTTTGATTGATTATTCCTCACATCATAAATCCGCCAGTGAATGAGATCAGACGTCGAAAGACACAAAAAAAGCACAAAAGACTGGCTGACTCATTATTTCGGATGTCGAGGCAGCTTTACTGTGGATGCCGTTCAATCTGAAATTACAAAGACTCCAAATGGGAGTGTTTCCATTTTAGGGAAAGAAATGATATTTGAGTCTGAGATAAGAGCTCGTATCTGGTAAAAATAAAATGGAAGGTTTTGGAATACCATTCTAATGATTCAGTATTGACTAGACTGAAAGCACATCTTTTACAAAACGATACATGCAAATACTGCGCTTTTCCACCTAAAAGCGTGAAATGCAAAATCAATTTTGCCAACTGATCTCATAAACATCATTCATAATGTGTCACATTCAAAAACGCCAAGGATGAGTGCTTTTTTGGAGGTTGAAAACGCGTTTGCTTTTTTTCATTGAAAAAAACCCAAGTTTCATAGCAGCAGTCTTTGTGAACAATTAGTCCGATTATCATTCCGAGAAATGGCACTATTAAATGTCTTCCTATATTCAGCTGTGACCAGACACCTTTAGCTAAACGCTCCAAACACATATCTCTCAAAAAATAGCCGTGAATCTGTGGAACATACAGCGCGAAGTCACAACTCACTTCAAAAACGCTCTATCCACCTCCACAGCACCTCATTACAGCCTTTCTTATGCAAATGCGAGGAGACAAACCGGCGTCACACAGACACACAGCCTGCCATCCTACAGGCATCTCTTCCTCTCCTAACGAATCCGCCTCAACTTTTGAACTACCTTTCTCTATCTCTCTCTCTTTCTTGCAGGTGTGGAAGCTCAGCGTTTTTAAATGCTGGCATTTTCTAGGACACCAACGTTAAATCGAGAAGCCCGTGGTTGAGTGACGTAAAATCCTCAGATCTCATCTGAATTTCACAGAGAAGATTCAGTTCATACGGCATCTGGAAGCCAGCCAGGGAGATGAGAGAAAACAGATTCTTCCACTAACGTTATTTATTTCACAGCTCTTCTCGAGAAACCCGTGCGGGCACTTTTATTTTGGAAAGTCCTCCTCCATGCGTTGGGACCTGTCCGACCTGTCAGAGCCAGCTACCTCTCTGGAGCATCAAACCAGCAGCCAACCCTCTCACTCAGTCCCTGCCATATGTCCCAGTGTTCTGCCAATTCCTTGCACACAAGACCTCAGAGCACCCCATTAGCGAAAGTGAGAGAGAAAGAGAGAGAGAGAGAGAGAGAGAGAGAGAAGAGGGGAGATGGGGAGCGAGACGTGGTTATAAACATACATCGAGAAAAACAGAGGTGGGGAGAGGGAGAGATCAGCAGAAAAAAAAGAGCATCAGAGAGAGCAAAAGTAGAACAGAAACACGCTGAACTGAGTAACAGAGAGGATCAATTAGCAGAGAGAAAAAGAGTGAGACAGTGCAAGAGAAAGGAACAGTTCGAAAGAAATTTAAACAAAACAAAACAAAAAAAACAATCATCATCCATGTACTTCATTTTAGAAGCAGCATAACTGCTATCCAATGATTGGCCTGACTATATACTAAAATTCACAAAAACTGTGTATCTTTAGTCATCAGTCACGACTCATAAGAGTAATTATTTCAGGAATCGGATTATACTGACTGTGTTTTTGATCCATTAAAAAGACCGCACTGGTCTATGCTGTATGCTTGTGATTCACCAAAAAGGATCTGCATGTACTGCATGACTAAAAAGAACCAATTCAGATTCCTTCGTTCAGGAATTGGACTATACTGGTTAAACTGCATGTTTTCGACCACTAAAAGAAGTGACCTAAGGTCATACATTCAGAATTTGAACCACACTTTAAAGCTACGGCTGTGCTGTATGCTTTTGATTCACTAAAAAGAACCTGCTGGTAAAACTCATTTATTTGGGAAATTGGACTTCACTAGATTTCAGTATAATCTTTGATTCACTAAAAAGAACCACCTTTGAGTCATTCGCTCAGGAATTGGACTACACAGGTTAAGCTGCATGTTTTTGATTCACTAAAAATACCTGGCCTATAAGAGTCATTTATTTGGAATTTGGGCTATACCGATATTGCTGTACGTTTCTAAATCTCTCAAAAAAAACCGGGCTTTGTGAAAGTGTTTTGTTTTGTGATGTACAAGCAGAATCGGTAGAGATGTTCCACTGCCACTGAAGCAGCAATTTCTAGAAACACTTTTGGACTAATTCAGCAATTAAGCACATGCAAATAAAACTGAACACCATTTAATTAGGCAAAAGGAAGCCAATGATATTGTGAATCGCTGAAATGAAACAAAATACTCCAACTGTGTCCAACAGCAGTCGATCAGTCATGCAGGTTTAGAATGACTAAGAAGGTTGAGAATATGAGAGGATTTCTGTTTTTGGGTGAACTGTTCCTAAAAGAAAAACAGGAGGTGGGCGTATACAGACAGTCAAGTTTCCCACGGACAGAAGGAGAGATTGTGAGAGAGGTGTTCTTTGTAAACTCAGTCAGAGCTCAGTGCTGGATGAGTGTAATTTGATGTTATCGTCAGACCATGAATGTGGATACATGGGTCTGCGCTGATATTGAATAACAGCAGGGAGGAAAGCTCAGAATCTCAGTACTCAGAGCTCTACCCTCTCTGCTGAAGCTCTCCAGCATGGACGCAATATGGCATACAGTCCATACGTGCCAGAACAGCTTCGCAACCGATCAATGCGCACACGTACACAAACACACACACGTTCATTATAGACCTTCCCATCACAGCAGAGACTGCCTATAGAGCCAGCATGCAGAGCTCTCTCATCCCTACTGCATATCAATGCCAATACCTCAGCCCTGTATTTCCACCACTCTGCAGATCGCTAAAGTAAGCTCTGTTTGACGCTCTGTGGAAAGCTGTCCTCTCAGCACTGGTGTATTTTTAGAAGCTTGAATATGATAACGTAACGCAGCTCTCTGCTAGTTTCCGTCTTTAAATGCATTTCTCTGCTTTTGTCAGTCGGACTGTAGGTTATCGATCCTCTACATTTACACCAGATCTGTGTAAGGTAACCACTAATGGAGTGACCACATCGTTTGTACCATTTCTCCCAGGTGTGACCCTCAAAGAGCTGCTACCGTTTCTTCTCTCCTTTCATTCATGAAGCTCTCTGCACTCAGTATGTAGGAGTCAGTCTCCCGTGCTCAAACTGCATCAAAATGACATTTGTGGAAAAGGCAGTTGTGTTTGCCAATTTTCTATTAATAAACATGAGTAAGAGTGCTGGTGTTGCTGTGGTGATACTCTACTAGTCAACAGCACAACTATGATATTACTTTCACACAATATGTCAATAAACAAGACGTTCATTTTGAGTGATTTGCATTTTAGCGTCATACTGCCATACTGCTTTTTTTTTTGCTTTAGCCATGAAAAATTGCTCAAAATGAAGAACAGCAGAAGGAATTAGTTGAGCAAATTTAATGATTCACTCATAAGGAACTTGTTCAGCTGCAGAATGAATCAGTGTTTAGGAATGGATTGTTTGGATGATTCACTCATCAAGACAGGCACTTGTTACGTCTCTGAATGAATCAGTGTTTTTGAGCGAATTAGCAGAGTAAATGGTTTCCTGATTTAGTTACATTAATGCTTAAAAGAGAGAGAGAGAGAGAGAGAGAGAGAGAGAAAGCCAGCAGGGTAAGAAAAATAAATTAGAAAAGATATACTTTCAAGTCATTCTCTTATGCAATCTTTGAATTTCACTGGATCACAAAACAAAAATAGCGAATAAGAAAATGTTTTGCCATTTGTTGGGTCAGTGCGAAGCAGGCATAGCTTTGCTTGCTCCCCCTTTTCTCTCCTCTCACAGAATGTGTGCTTGCTTCTTTCGCTCCCGTAGCCATTTTACAATCCATGATGGAAGACTTGATGGTTAGCGCTGCACACTGCTTCACAGCGAGACGGCACCACCCGAACACACTGCAAAATGTGATTAACACATCAGTGTGCTTTACACATGCGCCCTTCTCCTCCCATTCTCTAGAGGAACTACAGACTGGGGAGGGAAGGAGGGAGGGAGGGTGTCGGCAAGCCCTGATGGTAATTGTTGGTGCAGGGGAAAACAAGAGCAGGTTGAGACAGTTGGGAAGGAAGACGCAACCGCTCATTTTCTGTGCGAAAGCTCCCCTCCGTGCTTAACAGATCAAAGAAGGGAATTTAATGGACCACCCATAGAGTCGGATGACAGCGAAGACAGGACATGGGACAGCTTCGCTTCAGAACAAACAAGTCACCGCATCGCGAACGCAACACAACGTTCTCCCAACTGAAGACATCAAAGTGTACTTGTACCTTATGGTGGATATGAAACACTTAGTTAGAGCACAGAACTACCTTTCATGTCCAAACACCAGCCGAGACAAACAAGACGATTACGCTCGGGTCTGCATCTCCTCCTCCTGAACGCCACGGTAATCAAATTCTCCACAGCGTGAAGACCGAAAGCAACAAAACGCCAAAGCTACTGGAATGATAAATAGGGGACCGAGAAGGCTTGGCAGGAAGACTAAACGAAAGGATGAGGCAGTTGAAAGCTACACCCTCCTCAGGTAGAGGTTCAGTCTCACTCCGGGCCCCAGCTTCCTCCATCTCCATATACACAGACAGAAAAATACGTAAACACCTCAGCTAGGGCTTTATGAATGACTCCTGATCCATAAACACACACACCCAGAGACGAGCTGAGGGAGCAGCCCTGCCGCTCTCTGATAAGCTTCCCTTCCTTCTACCTTCACTTCATCTACATAATTCTGCCTCTGTAAAATATGCAATTGTTCATTTCATGCCTCAAGTGTTTATGTGCTTATATAAGTTAAAGGACAGACTGGGGCTTCTCTGTCTTTACTTCTCTCAATCTCCTCGTCTTTAATTTTCTCCCAGCCACTTCATTTCATTTTTTCATATTGCTCGCTGGATTAAATCACGGAGCATTTGAGCAGAGCAGTCAGCTTGTGGAGTGACAGAATGGTGTTACGTAATCAGGACACAAAAAAGGTAACAGTATTTTGTCGGAATTACATTAAAACTGCATAATCAGATGCAGTTACATTTAACTTACATAGTTACATTTAAATGACCATTTTCAGTGTTTAATACAAAATAAAGCACCCTGGCTCTTGGCGGCTTTAATTCTCCAAGCTCCAACTTCTATTTCTGAACATAACCGTACAGTATGAACACTGTACACTTAATTTTAAGGTCTCCTAACTAGTTGCATGGATATTACTAGAATGTTAGCAATTTACTAATAGTTATTAAGCACATATTGATGCTTTATTCTACATGACCTTATTCTACAGTACATCCCTAATCCTACCCAATACCTAAACTTAACAACTGTCTTACTAACTATTAATAAGAAGCAAATTAAAAAAATATTGAATTATTAAATTATTATTTGTTTAACTTTCTATTTATTAGAAAAACATACTTTTCATGCATTGTTTATTAAGTATACTCTGCTTTGCTGCATTAGCCTTTTGTTTTAAACTTGTTTTTAGAAACTAGTTTGAATAGTTCGGGTTCTCTATTACGATTGGCTGAGGACACTATAAAACACTTTATAAGCACATCTGTGACCTCATTACTGTACATTAGTATTACTGTGCCGCTATGTCTGTTGTTTTCAATGAATTCTTACATTTTTGTTAATTTGTGTATTTAATGTATTTAACTTTGCCAGGTATGTGTAAAACTCCAAGCAAAATAAACCCACTAAGACAAATTCTCTCAAAACCAGCCTTTTATCTCATGCAAAGTTGTTTTTTAAGTAAATGTATCTAGTTTTAAAACTTTTTTGATATTTCAACCTGAAAGTCAGACCTTTTGTCATATACTGTAGAAACGCATTTGAGAAACAACCCTCTCATCTCTGCGGTCATCTGGGAATGTTACCTGCACAGCTCGGCTCTCCCGCTGGATGGAAGGTGACCGTAGCCCCAGCGATGCACACATTTCTAAAGTGACTACTGGCTGCGCCAACACATGCTTCACTGCTCAACGTACACACACGAGCACAGCCCCCGTCACTTATCTCATCCCGCATGGCTGCTCTGCTAACAAAATCGCTCTCTTCTGTCACAGTTTTCAAGCTCCTCCATTCTCTCCCGTCTACTCTGTTGAAAATAAATAAATAAATACGACAACCAAAGCCACGCATTTACAGATAGAACAGAGTCGAAAGACATCAGTGGCTTCGATTGGATGGACATGTGATTGGGCTTTGACAAAAAGAAAGTAGAAGTCTGACATTCATCTTGGTCGACTTGCCTTCACAGAAACCGGTTTCTGATTTCAAGGCGCAAGAAATAAAAGTTATCTCTCACAGCACGCTTCAAATGGTATCCAATAAGAGTGAAAATGTAATTCCTACCCCAACCCCTGTAGGTTTGTGGCGAGTCTTACAAATATTGGTGTATTTGTAATGGGAAAGCCATTATCTTGGTTCGGCTCCTGAGGCGAGTTTTACTGTTAAGATCGGGGGGGGGGGGGGGGTAATTCCGTGACAGGCTGTCAGTCAAATATCACTGTGCTAATATGAGCACGGGGAGGGAATGAGCAACTCAGTCATTTATCATGGTACGTTATCAAAGATCAACATTGTCCTTCTGAGAACAAAAGGGAGAGATGGAAAGATCTAAGATACACAATTAACATCCCACTGGAGGCGATAACAGATGTTTATCACCATTCTGAAAAACAGTGAGTTCTGGTGGAATTATGCTATTTTGTTTGTACATTAACCTAAAATAATGTAAGAAAACTTTACACAAAAAGGAATGATAGGATACGGTAATTATAGAACTTATAGGAATGTGTTAAACTTTTGAACCATTATATATATATATTTCATTTATCAGAAACCTGTGTGACTAAACTGGGACAAGCCAATAAAATCGCACCATAAACGTATCCACCCTTAAGTCACTCAAAAGTCAACATTTTGTTCCAAAAAAGTAGCTACTCTTTTCCATATATTAAAAAGACATGGTGTTCACAGGAACACTTGTGACCAGGAGGCATGCTCAACAAACCTATTTCATATTACAGTAATTAAAATAGTTACTGAACAAGTTACGGCCTCTGGTCAGAATCTGTCTAAGCCACCAAGCGAACCTGGATCGCTACTTGAACCCAAAAACATAAACGAATAGGTGCATGCCACCTTAGAATAACCCAAAACAAGCCCCCACAGCATTAATTGCAAAGATGCTAAAAGTAGGTGACTCCTAAGAGGAACGCAGCAATGAGAGGAGGGTGGGAGATGTGACTGACACACTTGCTCTATTATCAGGCTCTCCAGATTCAGACCCAGACTGCGCCGTAGTGCATGAGTCACACGGCCCCACGGCCCAAATTGGCAGTTTCTTTGAGAGGGATTGGGGTTATGACACTGAACCAGTTTCATGGAGAAATGGAAAAGAGATTATATTTCACCCCACCTATCGAAGCTCTCAGTGCCAAACAGAAGACAATTTACAGACATCCACACACAAACACAAACACCCTCGAAACATGTGTCTGACAGACAGACACACTCATTCCTGCGGCTGTCTGTCATTGTGATTTCAGACACCCACTCGTGTTCTCTCTCTGACACATATAGACAGTTTAGAAAATTTATGTGTGTTTTAGTCGGTTCCCTGTAGAGAGTGAGCCACGTGTGGGGAAAAAAAGTACGTCAGCTGTCATTCGCTAACAGAAGTGTTAAACGGGTCCCAATAAGATGCACGGGCGGTACAGTAAAAGGATGTGAGGTTGAACCCAGCCTGTGAGAACAAACTTCACAAAGCCACTGTAGGAGCTGCAGCCGTGGCCCTTGCATGCTGGGAATTTACAGCCGTGTCATTAGATCAGACTGCCGGACATAAAGCATCACTGAATCAATCTCGGCGAGCTGTCGGCAGCCTGGTAAACACTGCGGACGCTGGCGGACGCTCCCTATTATGCCGGGGATTAATGGTGTTGACAGAGTATTAACTCACATTGAAAGGTAAACAGGAACACTATGGAGAAATGCCGAGGCTGACACTGAGCCAGGCTTCCCAGAGGATAAATTCTCTCCTGAACTCAGCAGGTCATGAAGGAGAAAGGAAAAGAGACGAGAAAGAGAGAGAGTTGGGGTGGGGGGGGGAATCTCATATCTTTGGAAAAACAATGATCCCAGGATACATAAAAAGAACTGAGTGGAAATACAATGACAGATTGTGAACGTAAAGGTTAAAAAATGCTCTGTTTTGTATGGATATCTCATCCCGCTCTCCCTGGCCGTCTCAACGGGCACACCCAAGGTCACTTAGTCCACTCTGCATGCGAGCTGACATCGGCCTTGGCTCTCTAAAGCCAATAGACCAGCTGTCAGCGCTGCTAGCAGAAGAAGCAGCCCCAGTGGTCACCCCGAACAGAAACGGCCCAGCACAGGGCCAGTGTGGATGTCCGGCGTGACTGGGAGGTCAGGGCAGAGACTTCACAAGGGACGCACAGTCAATGTGACGCAGTCGACGCTTCTGTCGCTGTTCGGTTCCGGTCAAATATCAGCTGCATTCGCTGATTTTAAGGCTGTGCTTTGTCACCCATTCTTCTGAAGTTATGCACGCCGTCTGATCGCTACGCAGTGAATGGACGCTGTACAGACTTTAGGCCAGTAGCCACAGGTTTTAACGAGCTGTGCTAAAAGGCTGAGATGTTCTAGAAGCCAGCCAAAAACTCCCTAATTACCTGGCACTGTGTTCGTCTTATTCTACAGCAAAGAATGCTGAAAGAAGATACACAAAGACATAATATGCTTGCCTTACAAGAGGTAAACAGTCCTAAGCTAATGAGCTAGCCAAGGCTGTTTGAAAAAACTGCAATGATCAAATAGCCAGTTTGTTCAATATATAAATACGTGTATTACATCTGATTTGCTTACTAAAACCTAAGCAGAACTATGAAGGAAATACATACATTTAAGAGTAAGAGATGGCAAAAATGCTAAACCTGTAAATACTAAATGCTGTTAATTGGTTAATAGTAAGTTTTAATACTATATACAGTAAAAGAATAACTGTAATTACATTTAACTTAGTGTTTTAAATTACAATTATGGAAGTCATTATAAAAAAAGTAATTATGATTTACAGAAAAAATCATTTATACTTTTAGAATTGACTGCATGATGATTCACATTGATGTTTTTTCATTAAAATAACTTTTTTTTCTTTTTTCAGTTGTGTACAGTAGGTTTCCTTCATACATCTGATGTTGCTAAATGATTGCTTATTGCTTTTTTTGTGTCGTGTGTGTTACCATGATGGTGTTTAGTATGCATGTTAATGACACTGCATAACTTCTATGTATATTAGCATTTTTCTTCTCAGCTTTTAAAAAAGCTGTGATGAATTTTGATTCATCATGTGACTTTCTCATCACCATCTATTTTTGGTGTTTATCAGTGTATTACAGTACAATGTTACAAACAGACATTAATCCTTCAATAGGATGGTGTTATATTCTAGTACTATATTATATTATATATTATTTTGTATATTATTAAAATATTATATGCTATTATATTGTATCACTGAACGAAAAATGACTATTTTTTTCAATTGTGAATTTAATTGGAGTATGTTAAATCTAATATTTTGCTACCATATGTGGCAAAGTTCTGGCAACCTGCCTATATTTTACTGTAAATGTCAGTAAATACAATAACTATAATAATAACTATTAACTAAAACTTTTTAACAGTAGTCCAGAAGGAATCACTTTTTAAAACAATATTTTCTAATGAACAATAATCAGCAGCCAATCCGAGTTCAGCTAATAAGCATTTAAAATGGCAGACAAAAACAACAGTAGGGCATACTTTTAATCAACAAAACACATTACTGTGCATATTATATGAATAGTTACTAGTTACTAGTCCATTGATCCGTATATACTACACAAGGCCGTTGTTCACTGACGAGCTGCGCAAATCCACGCTGATAATGAACATGGTTTTGCACAGCTTGTCAACAACGGTTATGTGTAGTATATACGGCTCAATGTGTAATCACACACCTGATGGCATTTACCGCTGATTACAGGCTTTACTGACAAAACGCTCAAACAGATCGGCCGATCTGGATCGGTGCATCCCTAGTAGTTACAATCTTAACCAATCAGAATCAAGCTTCCAGAATGCCTTCCTTTGATTAGGAACGCAGTAGAGCCAGGTAATAATTGGTCACAAGATATATCAGTCTGAAAGTGATAATTCACTCAAAAGTGAAAGTTCTGTCATCTTTTTCTCTCACATCACTCCAAATCTGTATGACTTTATGAAAGATATGGAGGTTTGGCATGACACAAGGATGATTAAATAATCATATATATATATATATATATATATATCTTTTTTTGTGTAAAGATCTTTTTTTGTGTAAACTGCCCCTTTAAAGACTTGACCTCCCTTTTAGCTGTTTTTGACTAAATGTCACTGCTCCTTGAACTACTTCAAATGCGTGTAGCTCGTAGCTTAGCAGGTAGCTTTAGCCATCCAGTCAATGGCAGCCACACTGGTGCATTACTGGACATGTTGGATATAACAGGCATTGCATACGAATGTACGCTGCTCCACTTTGCTCCACTAGCCTCTAGATATACCTTCACAGCAGCAACTTCCTCTCACTAACAAGTGCGTCAACACACAGTGGAGCCAACCAGGCCAAAAGCGCTTCAAAAAAGATCAGCACGAGTGATAATGACACTTTGCTGCCAAAAAAGGAAAACTAAAACAACGACTTGAGTCACCAGCGGGCCACATAAACTAATTAGAAAGTGTTGCCTTGGGCTTATCGTGTTCAAGGGAAAGTGTTTGAATCTAATGAGAGGTTTAATATCAGCAAACAGCGCACACAGCACAGGAAAGGATAACAGCCTTTGCTTTAGATCTAAAACCATAATACCAGAGTTTATCTCTCGTTTTCCCTTCTAGACTAACTGCACTCTTTGATTGCATGTGTTCGGAGGTTGCAGAAGGTGCCCCATTTTGGAAGGATTCGGTTTTGTCTCCATGTGAGTCATGAATCTCAAATAGACTTGTGCATTGTGTGAATACAGATATCAGCTCATCGCTGTTCTAAAGTGTGAAGGCAAATATATTTATCCAAAGCGCACACACTCACACACATCACACTGGGGGCCTACGCAGCGCATGGTGCACCACAGATAAAGGGTTTAACATATCCAGAGAGTTCCAGCAGGGATGGAGTGGCTTTCCTTTTTTTTAATGCCATGTTTGGGTCACATTCACATTCGTCAAGACTTTTATCTGTGTTAGCTCACCCTCCACTCCAGGGAAACAGCACAGCTTTATCCACGCATACTTGCACTTCTAGGGGTTAAATTGGCCCGGATGTTCCGCCACCTCCAAATCGATAAAGAAGCTGCTTGTCAATCCACTTCATTACCTGAATGATTCTGTTTTTATCCAAGTCACAAATCTCCAGCTAGGGAGAATATTCACTCAAAAAAAAATACTTCAAGTTTGTTACGTTAAGTATTATTCTCTGCTCTAGTCTGTGGCGAATCCACTCATCCACATCCTTTCTGGTCCAGTGAAATCACAAAATAAAGTGCAAGCTAATGAAAAAAACAACCAAATTTATTGTGCTTTGGATTGTATCCCCAACAGATGTGTTTACTAGCCAAACCAGCAAGATGGTCAACTAGCTTTGCAAGTTTATTTAAACGAGCATATGCCTAGAAAAACCTAACTTTGCATAACTAATGTAATGAGGGGAAATCAAAATAAAAAAATGAATAGGAAATTAAATAAAAATAATAACAAAAAAATTAATTATAAATCCCAAATAATCTGAATAAGAACAGCATATTGGTTGATATGTGTCAATTTTTAAAGCTGATTTTTTCTTATTAATTCAGTTGCAATTGATTTATTTATAATGCATTTAAATATTTTGTGACAAAATATACATTTAATTGCAGCATGTGTTATTTGCTGTTTTGAAATGAAACAGTATACTGTGCACTGTATATTGGCTTTATTTCGGCCACCCAGCTCTGGCATTGACTATCAAAAAAATCTATATTGGTTGACCACTAAGAAAAACAGAAGAAAAAGAATACACTCTAAACTAAAATAACACCACGCAATCAGTATTCAGTCTATAAATGCATATGTGCTTTCAGTTATTTATTGCTTGTAAACAGCATAGCTACCATCTAAACCAGCTTTATCCTACATAAACCAGCCTAAACCATCAGGAAAATCTTATAGCTGCATTTATTTTCCAGATGTATTTTAATTTGAATCGGTCATCTGTTGTCCCTCATCTTCTGTGAACAAGTAACCATACAGTGCACATTCCCTCCAAAAACTCAGGTAAGCCAGACTGAAAAATAGACCATCATGGTCACATTTCCTCAGACCAGTCGCACGTTTTTTTTCCGTGGTGCAGGAACGATTCTTACTCGACTTTCGTGAATCCACCACGAATTGACGCATCCAATGGAATCTGAGTTTTTCGTTCGTGCTGGAGTTACGAAAATAACGAAATATTTGTGTCCCTGACACGAATCAATAGATTTTATGCTTATTTAGTGATATTGTCATATTGTCGTGCGACTGGGTTGCATTTCCTTCACATTAGCCTTAATAAATGTATTAGGTGCAAAGGGCTGGACTTTCATCTGTCTGCCAGTTGTGTGAACCAAAACAGATGGACTCGAGGAAGAGGTCAGGGATGAAATGTGTCCACAACACACCCAGGGAAGACTTCAACGACTAATTCATTTCTCGGTTGCTGGGCAACCTCCCCCTCTGGTGAACCTGAAGGAATGCGTCCAGCTGGGAAATTTGCCTGCATGCTAATTGACTTATTTGATTTCCTTCGCCCCGGTTTTCAGCAGGTGTGACATTCTTCGGCCCCTGACAAGCCATTGACATGTCTGGATCGATTTCAATGATTGTGTTTCCTGAGACGGGCGGTCTATTAATACTTCAATCGATAATGGAACACACTTTAGCCTAATATGAAAGCAGACGAAATCTTTCAGCTCTTCCTTAGCATCGATGGCTGGCATTAAGTGTCTCTCTCCGCTAAATAACAAGGCTTTGATAGGCTCCAAGTAAGTTGCTTGGCGCTCACAATGGCGCTTGTGTGGCGGGGGAAGTTTGTTTGCGTGTAATCCTCGCCGTATTTTCTGGTCTGATTAGTGTGTGGTAGGGCTAATCTGACCGTAGGCTTGTAATAAGCTTTCTGAGTTCTGAACGTTCATGTTATAATGCCTCCGTCAATGTCAGCCCCGCCACCTCGGAGTGACCTTTAAAAATGAAGCGTGTTCTCCGACAACCTAATCTCTGCCTTCATATGTTGTCTTGACACGTTCTATACCGTATCAAATCACGAGGCTTTGTTCTGTCGCTTTCACTCTTCTGTCCCCCGTCACGACTTCATCACATCTGTCTATCGCCTGCTGGAATCATCTTCTGCTTTCTATTTCTCTGAGCTTAAACCCCTCCTGTCTCTCTCTAGCCTTTCATTCCATTTGTACATTCTTCCGCTAACCTCCTCTGCTCTCTCCTCCCCTCCTCCCTTCTTTCTTTCACCCTCCCAGGTGGGAGACCATCTACGCTTGGCTGCTGGAAAACTAATTTGGGTCATCTTCGAAAGTACGGGTGTTTCTATAGCAACCCAATGCTAAAGGGGCTCCATCAGACAGTCAGTCTAAGTGTTCATTTGTGATGATGAAGGAAAAGACAGTGTGTGTCTCCACATCTATATCGCTCGGCTCCAAAACCCAGACCGATCTTGAACACTACATAGACAGCAACTCGTCATCGGCATACAAATAGAGCCCCACACACAACGAATCTCATTTCACAATGGATTTCAGTAGTTAACAAAGTGTAACTACTGGCAGTTTGTCTCTATATCACAGTTTGTCTCCATATCAGCTCTGTTCCAAAACCTAGCATGCTACTGTACCTTGTTGTCTGAGGCCAACATAGGCATTGATGATTGTCTAGATGTAAACTAAATATCAAAAACAGTAACACTTCAGTAAAGGGAGCAATTTTTACTATTAGCTAGTTGTTTATTATCAAGCACATATGCATCTCAAAGCACATATTCTACCTCCTAATCCTACCCAATACCTAAAATTAGCACGCCACTAAGCCAATAATGCACATACGACTATGCATAAAACGCACAACACACAAATATTAGGTAAAACAGATGGTTTTTAATTAGACTGACATTATAATCAACACTTCCCCGGCTTCTTTTCTCTTTTTTTCCCAATGTGCATGCTGTCTACGTAGGCAGCACACTAGGTTTTGGAACAGAGCCATCCACACCATCTTCCTCCGTGCGTGAGCACACGAGCGAGTGTTTACGTCTCCCTCCATTATTTCAAGGATGACTTTGCCTGAGCCTTTCTGAGAAAGACTGAAAGACATTCAAACTTGCTTGACAACCACTGCACCTTAGATTGTGTGTGTGTGCTGCTATAGTCACAGGAGTGTGTCGGTGTGCACGCCTCAGCGCATATCTGCGTGGACAGCTCCACTGAATCAAAATGGAGGACGCAGGAAACGGAGGAAGCACGCTGCTTTATCACTGCTGGCGCTCATCCTGCCCAGACTCAGCAATACATCATTTAGTGATAGTCAAGAGACGGACATGAGGAGAGGAGAGATAGATAAATGGATAGGTAAAATGCAAACAAGAAAGAAGAGGAGTGAGGAACCGAGACAGAGATAGAGGCAGAAGGAGAAAAATCTTCAGTCGAGAGACAGCAAGTGCGAAAAACCCAGAGAAAAGAGGAGAGAAGAAGGGAGGATATTCAGAGCTGTGATGTGCAAACTCTTGAGGGATGCTTCTCTCGGTCTCGACCATCATGACTAATTGATGTGCCTCTTGAATACACAATTCAGTTTGATGCACTTGCGCCTCTTCTGAGCTTATTTTTAGAGGTAACAGAGATGGTCTGCCTTTGGCACACATTTAAGATGCGCACAGCTACCAGTAAGCTAACTGACATCAATTGGAGCAAGCTGCGAGAAAAGTATTGCAAAACCTCACTCTTAAAGGGATAGCGCACCCAACTGTGTTAACTATTATTCATAGTTTGTAATCATATTTCATTATTAGTATGTGCTTGTCATTGTTAGTTTTTTATTTTACATTTAGCCTTAATTTTATAATTTAATGTATGCTAATTTCTGGATTTACTAAAATCACAAGTTGTGCTTGCTAACATTAGTTAATGAACTGTGAGCTAAAATGAACAAACAATAAACAAATGTATTAATAAATGTATTAATTATATTATTATAATTATATATATAATTTATTAATAAATAATGTAATCAATGTTTGTTCATTTATGTTAATTAACACATTAACTAATGTATGTATGTCAATTTTTTCATTTAATTTTTTAATTTTAATTTTATTTCAGCTTTTTTTTTTTTTTTTTTTGCAAAAACAGTAACTAACAATTATTTTTATTACGTTTCGATTACAATCACAACACAGGCAACCAAAAAAATGGCAATTCTGTCATCATTAGTGAAACCTTTAAAACGTTCTTTCTTCCATGAAACGCACACATTTTCAGTGAATAATGACAATCGTTCAGTCTCAGCCTACAGTATTGTTCACACAAAGCCATCACATACCTTTAGAGTACCGGAAATATAGTTTGTGAGTCATTCAGAAATAAGTTCATGACGCATGTTTGTCCTTTTTGGAGCTTGGCAGCCCCCATCACTATCCACTTTCAGTTAATGCAAGAGAAATGCAGAAAAACATTCTTAAAAAACCGGGCTGCAGTATTCGAGGATAAAAATGCAGATTGGAATTTTTCTAAATCTGGTTTTATTATAATCATTTTATTTTACAGCACAAATGCATTAATATTACAGTTACTATTAGTTCTTTCTTTTCAAATGTTAAAACCTTTATCGCATTCCTCAATTTTTCCGATATAACTTGCAGCACTACTGTACTTCAAAACATCTCCTTTTGCATTCTAGAAAGTCATCAAACATGTTTTAAACGACAAGAGGATGAGCAAACGAAGACAGAATCCCTTTAAAAAAAAGGAATTCACGGCTTAAAGCTGAGCATATTCCGTGTTTGGAAGCCCAGCAGGCAAGTTATAATCATTTTAGTGTTGTGCAAGCATGAGGTACTGAGGTAAAGTAACATACAATTTTATGTACAGGAAGACCAAAATTCCCACCAGTAAACAAACCCTGAATCCAGTGATAAAAAATAAAGTAATCCATCAGCATCAGACTCTCTACTGCACTCGCAGCGGGCAACAAACGCATAGCCGCACATACAGACGTCGAGCTGTCAGCGACTGGGTGACAGTAATGCATTGAAATCTCATCAGCCACCATGTTGAGGACACAGTATAAACAGATAACAGGATTAGGATCAAAAGCAACCGTTGTCTGTCAGAGAGCAAAATCGATTGAGTATGGAATAGAAAAGGGGGAAGAGGGGAAGATGTGAAAGAGGGAGACTAAAGACACAGATAGATCGAAAAACGGGTGGGTGGATGGATGAAGAGAACAGATACAGTCACACACCCACATCGTATCTAAACCCAAAATTTAAAAAAAAAGACTTCAATCATGGCAGACCCATCACTATGTGGATTGCTGGTCGCAAATACGCTCACACACACACGCGTCTTCCATCACAGAGTGTTTTTTTCAGGGATTCATTTCCGCCCACGTTGCATTTTTCATATCTTGGTTGGTCTCAAACCTTCACATCTTCCTTCTGCAGTCAGCCTAAGAAATGCCACAAAGGCAGGTACCGGCACGCCATTATTTTCCAACTAAACAAGAGAAAATTGACGCACTGGCAGAAATGCCTCGAACCCAATCATGACTTAAAAGGCCTGTGAAAGGATGAAGCTACAGTAACCTTAACCTGTAATGTTTTCCATTCATGGTAGCACCTCAAAGACAGATGCAATGGGGTTGGGGTTGAGGCTACATTGCAATGTGCTATACCAATACTTCAAATGCATATTTAATAAGCAAAGCAAATGCTGTTTTTGATATGCGCAAATGCTCCCACTCGCATCTTAGATGAACTATAAAACCCAATTACACTGAAAAATGCAAATGCAATGGCATAAATGCCAGAATTTCGCCCCACACGCTCAATATGATATGCATGTGAAATCACATGCTTGCATGTTTATTTTAAAATGTAACAGCACATTTGTGTCCTATGAGGGCTGTTGTATATTCAACGCATAGCACAACCCCCAACTCCAGGTGTACAGCTTAAGGCGTCTCAGAACCAGCTGTTCGCGATATTCGTTGGAGTTGGTTTATGATTAAATGTAGGCCTGAAAGTGCCATATGCACCCTGTGTCAAAGTGACACTTCTTCGATAGGTGTGCCTGCAAGTTTGTCAACTGCCGACATGTGCACAGTGTTATGTATATGTTGTGTGAAAATGTGTTAATAAGGAAGGCTATGCATAACTGTTGCTGAGTTTAAAGATATATGGTTGACGAGCTGCGAGAGAGAAGGGAGGTGACCAACATGTGACAGAAATGATGAGTAATAAAGGATGTATGACGGTAGGATCATCTACAGCTTAACTCAGCATGAATTTTAATGATTGTTATGGCTGGTTAATGCTGGTTTGGTGTTAACTACTAGGGCTGAAGCTGGTTGAATGAAAAACTCTTGCTGGTTAAACCGCAATTTATGCAGAAATAAGCATTTAATAAAGGGAACAATTCTCACTATTACCAGGTTGCTTATTAGCAAACATCTTGGCTTACTGTATAAAGCACATATTCTGCAAATCCTTAATCCGACCCAATGCTTAAACTTAACAACTAACTTGCTAAATATTAATAAACAGCATATTAAAAGTTGTAGTTAAAGGGATAGTTCACCCAAATCACTCACTCAGACTTTTGTTCATCTTTGAAACACAAATAAATATATTTTTAAGGAAATCCGATTGTTTCTGTGCCTGAAATATTTCCAGACCCAGGAACGTAGTAAGAACATTGTTAAAACAATCAGTGGTTCAGCTCTAATTTTACAAAGCTCTAAAAAATACTTTTTGTGCGTAAAAAATAATAATAATGACAAAAAATTCAACAATTTCTTCTCTCCCGGGACAGTCGTCCACTATTTTGGAGAGTACCACGAGACATAAATATTGCATGTTCTACGTCAGCACACACGTCACAGTACTTTTCATCATGGTGGAGGACGGGACGAGGAAGAGTTGTTGAATAACGTTTTTTTTTTTCTTTGTGCACAAAAGGTATTCTCATGGCTTTGTAAAATTGGGGTTGAACGAGTGATGTCACTATTTTCAGGATGCCTTTACTGAGTTTCTTGGTCTGGGATCATTTCAATTGTGTTGCTGTCTATGAAGGGTGCCTTCTTTCTTAATTTGTGTTCCGAAAACGAATGCAGGTCTTACAGATTTGGAACGACATAAGGGTGAGTAATGACAGAATTTAAATTTTTGGGTGAACTAACCCTTTAATAGTTTGATAATGGTGAGACCTTATTGATCATTGGACCTTAATAGTGTGATAAAATTCGGTTATCACTTTCTTACCCTCATATTGTTCTAATCCTGACTGACTTTATAAATTAATATAAATAAAAGAAAAATTTAATTTTCTCTTTTTTATGCAATTCTAATGAATGGATGCTAGACAGTTCAAGCTTCAAAATTTGGCTCTGTCCTTCATATAAACCTTGCATTTTTGGATGTTACCAGCTCCAGACCTCCTTCATTTTCATTACACTGTAAAGTGACCAAGATATTCCTCAAAACTTGTGTATATACAAAAAGACTTCACGGTGAATTGATCATTTTAAATTGCAGAATTGCACCATCTTGCAGTATAATGTACTGAGGCAGCCAGTAAAAGATACGTTTGCAACTATGTCATATCCATAATCTTTAAGGATATGTATTACAATCAATGTCTCCTCGTCCTTTTCACCCAGTGTGGCCTCGACAGTTTGCTCTTCCTTTCTTCATCTCTCCCCTCCCTCATTCCTTCTCTCTCTCTTGCTCCCTCTCCAATTTTCTTCATTGACTCCCCCCTCCCTCCCTTATAATATAATTTATTTATACCCTTTCAATTTCCCAGAGAAGAGGCTGTAATATTTTCTCTTCCCATCAGTAAAAGCAATCTTACGCTTCTATCAGTCAGGGTGATTTGTCATTATTTAAACCCACATTTTTCCTCTCTCTATTTTCTCTGCGAATCCTTCCCCACCTCCCACCTCCAATCGTGGCACCTCCCCAAATGTGTTTCAATAGCTCATTAGTCCCAGTCACAGGCCGGGGTTAAAATAATAACCAAACAAAATAAATAAATTGGAAGGGAATGGGCTGTTTCTCTCTGCTATACTTTGTGTCTAATTTATCTTAATTAAAGAGTAGCATCTCATCAGCAGGACGAGAAAGGGTTTGACTGCTGCTAATAGCACAAAAATGTTTCTATCCTGATTGAAGTTTGTAATTAAATATACTTTCAAATCAATCTCAGCACCCATACGCCACCTACCCAACGGTTCAATGTGCAATTTTGAACCGCAACACACTCATTTCACATCCTGAGCATCCCTTCTCCCCATCCAATTACTCCTGAGGGCTTCTCTCCTTCCCAACCCAGCCTTCTTACCACTTCACCATGCTCTCAAGCAACCTTTACCGCTTCCTCCCCATGGCTGCATGCCCATTCAATAGACAACTTGATGAATGAAGTTCAACCAGAAGCATGAAATTCTATATTCTGCAGCGGTGAATTTCCCCCTATCTCTCTCTCCGACGCTCACTCTTTCACTGTGACCTTGCAACCTGATTACAGTGTAATCCTCTCCCCCATGACATGTCCCGGGCTATTTCAGTGGGTTGCCAGGCGACAGGGCCTGCCTAAGACCCCCATCGGAGGCGAAGGAGGGCGGCGTGACCGTGGGCTCTGCAAACATCACGCTCACCACCACAGATATTCACTCTCACTCATTCACAGCCGCTGCATCAGACTCCACGTCTGCCGTTCACTACTTTGCGGTGGTCTGCAGTAACCCGATAGCATATGAGATCACACTATTACACTCACACACGCGATCGATCACCGGTGAGGTCACATTTCTGAGTGCTCACAGATTCATTCACTCATCTGCTGTCTCTCTCACACATCACTTACTGCTCTCTGTTGAACCGTACGCAGATGGATGGCCCGTTACTGTCAATGTATGCAAATGTATGCAAATGAATGCACGCTCCAGATATTAACCTTCAGTCCAATTCGGTCTTATAGCAGAGTTCACAAAAAAAATAATCGGGGGCCAGAGTTTAGGAGGGTATCAAAGTTAATCTTGCTTTTTATATGTACAAGTTTGATTTAGCTACTGTGATACATCGCCAGGTTGTCTGGAAATGATCCATGGAGCCACACGTGGGTATGATAACACAAACAAAGAACACAGATGTACGGTACGTACAACAGCAAACAAAAGTCAGTTTCAGCTGGATCCCTCGTTACGCTGAGTAATTATTGTGAAGCAGAAGGTTTGAGTACTGTTGTACTGGTAATTTATGGTTGAAAGACCAAGTACTCTAAGCAATAAAAGCTTCACATACATAAACGCCCTTTAATGTTCAATCAATACCGTGCAGCTGCCATATACTGTACATCAGCCAATAATTATAACATTTATGTTATTTTAAACCAGACTCCTCACATATTTTACAGCACGAAGACTGACACATCACTTATCTCACTTTCAAAGTACACCAAATACCTACTTGGTGTAAAACTAATATTTGTCATAAACTCCTTTAACCATTAAAGGTTAAAGGAGTTTAAAGCTTAAACCATCAAAGAACACCAGACTTAAAATACTGAATACTGGTAGCCTTGTACAAGATGAGTGAGGAATTTCTTTTTGCTATGCATTAGTTATATTTAACTAACAATGAACAACCTTTCAGTTTAATGTACAGTAGGGTTTATTTTAAGGTGTCCTTGTTGCAGTGTAATTATACATTTACGCACTGTAATAATACATATCCTATTTGGTTAGGGTTAAGATTAGGCTTAGTTGCATGTAATTATTCATAATTAAGAGTTGTTATTATTATAGCAAGTACATGTAACATTTGTAACAATGTCACCTTAAAATAAAGTGTTTTCTCGTTTCTAATTAACTGATGAGGATATACACTATCATTGATAAGTTTGGGGTCATTAATAAGTCTTTTAGATTAAAGTCTTTATTTAATCAAAAACGCATCAAAAACTAAAATCTTGTTAAGTAGTATTACATTTTTATTACAAATCTGATTACTGTCATGTTTGATCAGCTAAATCCATCCTTTCTGAATAAAACATATTTAAAAAAATAACTGTCCCCAAATCTTTTAGCAGCATTGTAAACAAACTGAAATGCTAAAAATGTGTTTACATTAATCAACATTGATCAAAAATGCTATCAAAATAAATAAGTGCTGATCATTCTTAATTCATTCACTTGTTTATTTGCATGAACTGTGATGCATTACTGTGATTTGTTACAGATGTTTCCTTAAGCTATCTTGGATCTGAACAGCACATGTACTGTAATGCACCTGTGATGCAATCTCTTTGAATGCCTGATCTGTGTTTTGCAATCCTCTGCATTTAAGTCTGGACATCCCACATCGCATGTAGGAGGAACATCTGATCATATGGATAGTGGCCTTATACTTTTCACCTCCATGAAAAGAAATTCCTGTGATTAAGAAATGCAGAGTGAGGTTGAAAGTCATATTATGTTGATACTGCTCGACAGTGGTGAATTGCCATTTTCTTCACTTATTCTTCACCACGCACAAGTCTTGCATGAAGGTCATCCAAGAATTAAATAAGGCATTCTGAGTTGTGACCCAATTACAGATGCGTCCATTCACTACTTTCTCTGTCAGCCTTGTTTAAGTAACAGAATCGTTATAAAAAGTTAGGCAATTTCAGATTTTTGTTAAGTAGACCCTTACAAAGCTTCAGCTAAGAGTGGAATCACTTGTCATAGACCTAATTGTGTAACACTTTACAATAACGACTAATTTGTCAACATTAGTATATTAGTGAACATGAACTAACAATGAGCAATACTTTTTAACAGCATTAATTACTCCTTGTTAATGTTAGTTAATAAAAATACAATTGTTCATGGTTTAAACCGTACACATTTTGGGAAACACTTTATTTTAAGGTGTCCTTGTTACACATTACATGTACATAGTATTATAATAGCAACAAATAATTATGCATAATTGCATGCAAGTAACCATAGACCAAACCCTTATCCTAATCATATAGTAAGTACATTTAGCTAATTAATATTACTCAATACTTAAATGTATAATTACACTCTAACAATGAGACCTTAAAATAAAGTGTAACCACATTTTGCATTAAATGTTTTGGATAAATCCTAAAAATAAAAAAATGTATTATTGCTGTAGATGATTTTAGACTTAGAATATTTTTCAATAATGTATTACTATACAAAAAGCACAGTGATTCCTAAGCATGTATAAAACATATTAAAAATGTGTGCAGATATGCACACAGAATTTTCTTAGCGGTTGAGTTGGTTCAGAACAAATGTGACTGATACCGTCATTGAATGCATTTTGTATCAAAGCAATTGAAAAGCAATTAGCAAGTTTAGACCGCAGACACGGCTGTTGCTTTAACTGTGTGAAGAGCTTTAAAGATGTGTTCTCAGCATTGAGTAATGCACATAATCAATTGTAAAAACTAATCTGCATAGAGAACAAAACTCTTTGCATAGTCCTGATTTTAAGTTTTTATATAAGAACAAAGAAGCCTGTGAAATGAAGTGTGATTTGACTTTCCATCACGTCCCTGAAAATGTAGATCACACTTCTAATCGCACATGCTTTAGTAGGAGCGTGAACCGCTCCATCACGACAAGGTCCAGATATAAACATGACTGTGAAGCAACTATGCCCACTGCATCTTCAAAAGTACCGACAATTAATCATCACTCGGCCTGCTGGAGCCCTATAATGCACTGCCTATTCTTGAATTACCGGAATGAGTAATCTTTTAAAATGTATGTGCAAAACAATACTTCCTCTGAGAGTGGATGGAGATTTATACCTCCTTCTGAGAGAAGTGGGTGCGATGATATAATTGCTGTCTCCTGCCATCCTCTTCACCATGAGCCGCCCTGGTCATCCTGTGGCGTGCGGGCCCACGCTAGCATACAGTAGCTGTGATAATTGGCAGCGTTGCGTAGTGTAAAATCAGACAGATACAGTCTCACCGCGCGCATCACGTTTCACAGAAACGGCAGCTTGAATAATCGTTAAAATGTAAATTCTCGGCTAAATGGGTTTCGTTTTTGCAAGGAACATCTACTGTTCCCGAAAAGGGTAATAAATGCGTTACTGGGAGGCTTAATTTTAATGACGAGCCATAAAGGTAGGAAATTAAAGCTAATTACCGCGTCTGGCGTAGAAATGTGTCTGGTCGGCCCTCCCCTCGCACACCAGGGTTGCCTCAAATTTATCGAGGTCAATCACCATTTACGCGACACTGCCCTACTCCTCGCCAGGTTCAATTAACCGAACCGGAGAACTAGGACTGGATTGCTCGGCTAAATATTATGACTTGCCTGAAACAATGTAAAATATTACAAAAGCTGGATTGTACGCACAACAAGCGCTGACGTGCTAAATGCACCCGCACGGGTCACGAGTCCGGTCTTATCAAGAAGCGTTCTACTCGACGCTCAATAGGAAAGCAGCGTGAAGCCGGCACTCTGTGGAGAGATAGCGCCGTTGGCATATCTACCAGCTTCAGTCTAATTTCCTGTCAATCTGGCAGATCATCTGTCTCTGCCTCGGGCTCTCCGTGGCCTCTTTGCACATTCTATCACCCCGAGCTTTCTCACCGTGCTGCCCACTGGACCGGTCGGCCCTCCCTTTCTCCTGACCTCCTCTCGGAGCGCCTATGGTCCTTGGGGGTGCGGCCACAGCCAGGAGGGACATTAATAACAGGCAGTGCTCTTCGTTACGCCTCCCTGTCGCCCCAGCAACAAATTAATTCCACTTATTTATCTCCCTCGCCAAGGTCGGTGCGGATGGAACAACTGTTTATGGAGCAAAAAGGACGAGGAATTATGGGTGATGTGCCGCGGCTGACAGCGCCGTTTGTTTTCTTTGGCGCACTGCGAGGGAGATAAAGCTTATAATGATCAATTTGATAACAAAAACTCTGCAGTCTCACTTTTCCCTGCTCGTTTTGATGAACATATTTTTTTTGGTAAGCGCACTAACTGCATAAAATGAGAATATAGAGTTAACGGGGAATGATAAAGAGGCAGCCATTTTGAGAGCATTTATCATGATCATTGTCATCGTCTTGCGAGAAAATTCTCGTCAGGCACTTTTGTCTAGGCAACAAAAAGTGGGAGTCAGGACTGATGAAATCTGTTTCTCCGACCACAGCAGCCCACAGACCCTCTCCCTCCTGCTGACACGAACAGTCCTGCCTATGAAAAATCATACAAACCGTCTTTATACATCATACTACACTCCTCTCATGATTCACCTCGGAAGCGAGAAGGACAGCGAGGTCTTTAAACAGGAAAATCTTGGCGAGTCAGGATGTTTTCCTGTAACTTGCGCATAAAACAACGCCACACATAGAAATGAAACCCGCGAGGTACGGGATAAACGTTCAAGAGGATTTAGGGAGTTAATAAGCGGAGAGTATGAGAGATCGGAGATCTTCAAGGCAACGGTACTCCTTGTCATCTATAAGTGGCTTCACCAGATGTTATGATTGTGATATATATAGAATGACATTTTCTTCAGATTTGAAGAGGATCTCTGAAGTAGCTATTTAAGGTGAAGTGTGACCTGCTCCATCATACTGAATTGTTTTGACCCAGAAACATATTTCGAGATTTATTTATTGAAAGAAAACAGAAAGTCATTCTAATTATATTATTATCATGTTTCTATGTATTTCAGGTGGCTGCAATAACTGAAATGAAATGCGTGGAAACACTACTGTGATGTAGTCCAAATTCATGTTTCTCCACAAACGATTCAAAATGAGATGACATTTAGGAACTGACTTTTTTTTCAGAATATATAGGGGAATCGTCAAGCTAGCTGTCGAAGGTGAATTATTTACCAAACCCTCTCTACAGATTCTCAATTGTACTACGGTTCAAAATGGTCAAAAGCGAGACAAACAATGAAGCTCCGGGTCTTCTTTTCACAAAGAAGCTTCCAGCAATCATTTTCCACATTGATTTTCCTCGCTGCAGCTTCGTTTGAGCAATTTGAGTCCTCTATTATTAATGTGGCTGACAGGCCTCTCTGTAAGTCCGGGCCTCCCGTACCCTGCCACTCACACAGACCATTTGAGTCAGGAAATGAGCTTGCAGCTCTGCGCTATTATAACAAAGCTAGTGAGGACGGTAAAGCGAGACAACATCCAAAAGCCTTGGATTACATCCTTGGCTGTTAAAGGAAAAGAATGGACAGTTCAGTGACCTCCCCCTCCCATCTCTCCCATGGCATTGACTGCGCCGAGGTGAAGATGAGTCAATCACAGCAGCATTAAATATTGAGGCATTGTGTACACGAGTGCTATAATGAACAGCTGGACGAATGGGCAAGTGCCTGGACACACACACACACACACACACACAGTGTTTTGGCTGCAGGCTGTGTCTGGGTGTAGTGTTTTTTTCCCTTAGGCTCGGTGGTTGCCCAGGTCCCTAATGGCCTCGAACACAGGCATCTCTGCTCCGCATCCTGTGGCTCCTGCAGCCGCAGTGGCAATGAGAAATGGCTGCAATATCCCAGTCGCCACAGCAAAGTCTGTCAGCGGTAACGACACCACCTTAACGGATCTCTCGCCGCTCTTCTACCTCTCTTCCTCCCCGCTTTCAATTTAGTTAAAGCCCTGACAAAGTAAATCCATTTGGGAAGACAAATTAGCCCCCTTCCCCTACAAAGTATCAGGTGTGGGTCATGTAGAACTGTCCAAGCACTTATTCACATCGCGAGCAGTGTGGGATTAAAGCGCCACCGCGAGACGTATATACTCCTGCCAATGGCTGCGGCACATTTGCAATTTCTCTGAATCAGCAGAGAGCAGACTTCCCGGACTCAATGTTTACGTTTTTTGGAAATATAAATCCTCGAGGTCTGCTGACGTTTGTAATTGCATTAATGAGTACGAAGTTTTGGATTACGACAGCTCAACAGGTTTGAAAGTTTTAACAAGCATTACAGTTTTGATGTTAATGGGACGGACACTAAATATGACAAATAAATGCGTCACTTCTTTCTGTAGGGTTCAAAACAAGCACTGTTCCCTAATGACTTTTATCTTATGAAACGCCTACAGTACATTTTATGGTAATTCAAAGTCGTTTACAAAAAAAGGTTTTTAAAGTGATGGTAAAATAATTATTTCAGATGATAAAGAAATACAATTAATAATAAAAGTAAAAACGTTGGTTTTGTTTTAATTTGAATCATATGAACAGAAAAAAGAAAGAAAGATCTTTTTGTACTGGGTAAGGATTGCTGTACTTTGATTGTAATTTAAAGTTTTTTTTTATCAAATATTATTTAAAAGCTTTTTTTTTTATCATATATGATGATATATAATAATTCTAAATATTATTTTGAAAGAAAGAAAGAACCTGCCTAGAGCTTTTGTACTACGCAAGGCCTACAGTAAATTTGATAGCAATTCAAATAATAAATTATTAAAAAATGAATAATAATAACAGAGAATTAAGAAAGTAAAAAGATATATACATATATTGAAAAATGTTATATGTGATGTATTACACAGAAGAAAGTGAGTCATACAGGTTTGGAACGACATGTGGGTGACAAAATAATGACAACTTTTTTATTTTTTTCCCCCTTTAAAGTGACTCTGACTGGGAGAGCCTAAGCCAAACTTCGGTTTTCAGGAACATAAGGTATGAGCATATCATTTACAGAGAAGAGCACACAACATGAACCCTGCCGGTGTGTCCTTGTTACATTAGAAAGAAACCTGCTCTGTTTCAGCACAGGCTACAGAGCAAAGTTGCTCTTTTGACATCGGTTCCATTTGCTCTTCTCAGTTCACTGAGTGCTTTCTCTTATGCTTTTTGGCACATGCTGTGGATGCCAGCCTGCTCTCTCTTCCCTTTCTCTTCCTCTGTTTCTCCCTCAAATCATGGTATGAATGCACACATGCACACATCTGAAGACAGAATGAACAGGAAAGAAATCAGAATCAAGGCTGTTTTTGCCAGGCTTGGCACAGGCACGATTTGTATAATTGCTTTTGACAAAAATGCTTTGCCTATCAAATATCATTCTTCATTAAATTGCCTAGGATTCAATAAGCTGTCATATTTCCATATTTCCAATTTGACAGGTTGTTCTTGTGGTGGGAATCTAAATGTATTCCAGAGCTCGCTCTCCACTTGAGCGCGGCATGGCTCGCACTTATCACAAAGAGTGAAGAAGAGAGGGAGAACTCATTTCTACCCAGCGTAAAGAGCTCCAATTCATTAACATAACACCATACCAGACATGAATATGGATTATTGGAAATCTTATGAAAGAAAACAGCCTCGCTTATCCAATCTCTGCCCTCCATTTTAAAAAGCCTTAATCGGAGATACGGATTCAAAGGAAGAAAGACTCAATTAAAAAGCAATTAGAACCCAGACGGACCAATGCAGCCAGAACATGTTAGACCTTTCAGCAATCACCTTTTAATCAATTAGCAAAAGCATTATGAAATAGGATTAATAAAGATCGCTCCGCGCTTCATTGTCAGTAAATACTGGAAGAACAAAAAGACAGGACAAGAGATGCAATGTTTTTTAAATCCGCCACCCATTTACGTGCCTAGATCCCCGGAACTTCAAATATTGGAGACCCGAAAGTACTTTTCATTTGAATATGACTAGATATACTTTGAATAGCACCGCCTTTCGTTACCAATCGAACAAGTACTCCTCCGG
Organism: Enteromius treurensis; assembly: GCA_032275025.1. Lineage (NCBI taxonomy): Eukaryota > Metazoa > Chordata > Actinopteri > Cypriniformes > Cyprinidae > Enteromius > Enteromius treurensis. The sequence goes on along the minus strand of JAUCMU010000021.1, from coordinate 7,156,618 downwards.
CATTGCTAGGCAACCCTTCTCCGTGTGACGCTAGTCTCCTCCTCGGTCCCAAGGAGAACATCGGCTATTGTTGAAGACCTTTTCTGGTAACCACGACAACTCCTCTCACATAAAATCTTTTGTTTTGAATCATTCAAGCATCATACGGCTCTTTTATAGTTTCGACACAACCCACACCAACGGCACTCTTTGCATCTTCCCACTTCCCACCCAAATTAAAAAGGGATCTCAGAAACCAAAACAAGCTAATGGATGAATATTGAATAGATCTTAGTGCACAAGGATGCAGAGCAGAATCAATATGCTTTGAATTGCAAGAAAAGAGTAAACAACATACATTTAAATCATTTACAAGGATGGAATATGCATACATAGAGGTGTATAATTCCCTTCCTGTCTGTGTAAACAAAGCCAGCAGGAGAGAGCAGTTGTGAAGGGTAAAGCGACAGGGTAGAGGCATCTATCTCTCGCCGGTTAGAGTAAAGTTCAAGGTGAATATGAGTAAAACGAACAAAAGCAGAGTGGAAACGGTCTTATTTGGAAAGACAAAGCAACGAAGAAAACAAAGATAGCATTTTACATTTCTTTATTTCACAACACGTTACATGTAGTTAGCATTATACAATACTTCAATGTATAATAACACTGTAACAAGGAAATCTATGCAATATCTACACTGAAATCTATTTCTAGGGTTCTATCCGAATTCTACTGGGATTGAATTTTTTGGGGGCTGACTGCACAAGTGCGAGAATGAAGCGTACAGTGACATTTTAGAAGCTATATAATAATAATAATAGTAATACATTGTTTAACACAAAATAAAGTCGAAAAGTTTAAAAACTATTAATATATTAATCAGTCAAATATTCTCTACTGCTCTTTTACTGAAAATACAGTAAAATCATTGACACTGTGTAATATTAATAATTTTAAATAAACTATTTTTCTGTTTTAATATATTTAAAAAATGTATTCAAAAAATGCCATCACTCCTGTCTTCTGTAAAACATGATCCTGCAGAAATCTAATTATTCTAATTATTATCAATGTTCATAAAACAGTCGTGCTGCTAGATATTTTTGTGGAAACCAAGAAAAACGTGTATTCAAAAGTGATCAAACTTAAAAAGTTATTAATGGTTTCCACAAAAAAGCAGTAGTTTGTAACACTGATAATCATATTAATTATTAGCACCCATAGTAAATGAGTAATGGCTACTGAAAATGCAGGTATTAATATATGGTAGTTGTGACACAATTTGTTTAAGCCACACCCTTGATTCAATTATAGACACAAAAAACATCAACGCAAGAGATAAAATTGCAATTTCACTGCACAGCTCTGGCATTTCATCAAAAATCTTGCTTCAAGACATAAAAAGGAGTATATAAACAGCAATGCACATGTAAAGCACTCCCATTTCCCCTCAATCAAAGATACATGATCATAGCACTTACACCTACTGTACATTAAAACAAACTGCTGCTCCAGTAAACCACTGCACTGCAAGATAACGTGCCAAAGACCTTTTCATATTTCAATTTAAAAAAGAATTCTACTGAAGATCATCACTTAAAATTCTTTAAGAACACCTTCTTAAAAGTTTGTTGCTTAAGGATAATTACCACCTAAAGCAGCCCAGGAAGTCCTTTAACACAGCACAGTGTTTTCATTTCCAGTCTTGACTCAGGGTTCTGTTTTTGTGTTTCCTGCTCTTTTACATTTGCATCCGTCTTTGGCATGATTTATGGCCTAATGATCTCCGGCCCAGTTTCTCCAGAACAGAATGAGCACAAATTATCCCCGTCCAAGACGTCACATCCCCAGCCAGGGCTGATTTACTGCCCCCCTCTCCACGCGAGACGAATGATCAGCCCCAGAGCCACTGTGGCGGTGAGCCCATCTTGTGTTTGCTATTAAAGATGTGATGGGCCATACGTTTAGATTGAGACAGCCAATCCAAGAGGTCTCTCTGTTAAGTCAACTTAAATGAATTCGCCAGGCAACGGCACTTCGGTGGCTGTTTATAAAACGTAGCTAGCATAGTTTGCTGCTATAATCAAATATATACTAAATTTCGATTATGCCACTGTTGTGTGTTTTTAATGACATTCCTGCACTTCCAGAACTGACAGTTCAGCTAGAAATGAAAATTCTGTCATCATTTGCTCTTTTTACACTCTGAACCCGTTTGACTTCCTTTCTTCGGTAAGGTTCAAAACAAACATCAGTCCCTAATGGCTTTCATTGTATGAACAAATAAACCTCCAAAAGACATGGTTCAAAATATCTTTGTATTACACAAGCAATTAAAAAAAAGTTTCACTGCCATTAGATAAAAGTCAGTGTGGCCCAACGTTGTTTTGGACTGTTATTACGATTCTGCAAAATATGTTCCACACAAGAAACGTTTGGAATGACATGAAATGATAGAATTGTGATCCCTTTAAGAGGTTCTGACTACATCCCTTCATCGACTGAAGTGGTCAAGCAGGACGTGAGAAAACCATCCCGACAGAAAGCCTGAAGACTGAAACATCCCTTCCAGAGCAATGGCTTAATTGGCCTGGAAGGTTTTAATGACAAGAGCTTTCCGTTTTAATAAGGGGGTAACTAAAGCCAGTCCATGGCCAGAAATCAATTATACCCTAATATATATTTAGCAATCCAAACTCATTGAAATTCAGAGAGCTCCCAGCCCATGTCAGAAATATAAATGGCAACATATTTTAAGAGTTGACATATAGAGTGGCAAACACTATGCCATTACAGGATAATTAGCAAAACAATTAAGCAAACAGAAGGAATATCAGCGAGGGCAAGACACACAACGCTTTCCGTGTGAAACATGTCACTGCAGTTGACTATTAAAACACACACAATGTCAATCACGGCCCATCATTATATCAGTGATGTAATTGCGTCGTTGAGTAAATTACACACTCATTAGAAATGTCACGCGGATACCCTTATTATGTGCAGCTGGCCGTGTGGTTCGCCGGATATCCGTAAAGCCCCGGCCGTGTTGCACGAATAAATACGTGCATTAATGTAGAAAGACACTGATGACCTCATAAATGTCAAACGGAGAGAATCATGATCTCTCAGTATCTACTATTAAACAATTACTCTGCCCCCTTTGGGACAGCGGGCCGGAGATTAATGAGTACCCGCGCACCCCCAGGGAGGCGGACTGGTGCCGGCCGCCACAGATTTGGCAGGTCAAGAGGAATGGGAAAATGGCAGAGCTCATTCTCCCGCGGGGGCGCTCCCCATCCCTACAGTGCAAGAAATTTGAAATTCATCAAAGTGGACTAAACGGAAGGATTTAAATATGTATTTTCCCTTCTGAGGTCTTTACGCATTCATGTGTTCTGTTAATTAAGGTATTACAATTACCTCCAGAGGACGGCTTGAATTTGCACTTGAATCTGCGATGGGGCAAAACAGCCCTGTTTATGGTTTCATTAAAATGGCTGTCAATCAATCGCACAGAGGCTGTCTGTCTGTTTATCTTTCGCATCGCAAACCTTTAAGGGCAACTAGCCGCAGGGATCCGGCTGGTTATTTTTATTTCTTTTTCTCTCTCACCATATTCAACCTGAATCTGAAGTTCACATATGGCACTTAAAGGAGCGACTATGAATGCATAAGCTTTATGACTCATGAGATGTGAGTCACACAATCCACATCTTTCTTCACAATCCACCGACTGCGAAGAGGAAAATGCTTAGCAGCCTTTCTCATGCATATTTACTGCTTTTCAATACACAAGCTGTCATCACGCATCACTTCAGAGCTTTATTATTTTTTTTATTGTGTGTGTGTATTTAAGATTCATTTTCGAATGCGCATGTTTGTATGTTTAATCGCTTTTAAAGGTCACAGTGCTTTATTGTAGGAGCTCTATCAGAAATTAGAATACAGATAAGCGTCCTGTTTATTCCTGGCATCAACTTGCCGAAACAACAATAAATCATGATATCACATCTGCTACCGAGGTATAAAAGAATAAATAAAGTCAAAAAAAATAATCTCTTGACAATTTGGCTGCTAGCAAACGATGCTCTATGAAGATAAGTGGCACAACAGGGAGTGAGATACTGCCAGCTCTACTCAAGGGAGATTTATGCTGATCTTAAATAACCAAGGTCGGACGTATTCCCGCTGAAAATGAAACGGTCCTGCAAACTCAGCTTAGTGCCCCCACCCCTCCGCCTCAGGGACCGCGCCCTCGCTCGTCTGCCCAGGATATAGTTTTCCATCACCTCAGTCACTCTCCTCTATTGACTGGAGGCTATCGATTCAACGTCTGATCTCCATCTTGCTCACCTGGGGAGCTTGTGTGTCTGTTGTGTATTGATTTGTGTTGCCAATGATTTCTCTTTTTGTTTTCTTTCATTCTTTTTTCCACTTTTCGTTTCTTAGACGGTTGTCACGACTTCCTACTGTACTTCTAGGTTTAATGCAAAGCTCAAAAAACACAGTTCTATCTTTTGGTCAGTTACAGGATCCAAAACACCAATAATACCAGGAGAAAACCGTTCGTTCTAATGTCTTTTAGATGTTAGCTATATTTGGTATGACAGTGCAAAGTTTCGAATTGAAGATTTAGCTCCATTCAACTTAAGAGAGTGAATATGAATTTAGTTGAATGAAAAACTGGAATTGGAATGACAAGAACAGAAATTTACTGAATGTGTAAAACCCTTTATTCAAACTTTAAAGATATTGTTCACCGAAAATTCTGCCATTAATTATGCACCCCAATAATGTTCCAAAACTGTAAACCGCAACCATCTCCGGAACACGATTTTTTGATGAAATCCCAAGAGCTTTCTGACCCAGTATAGATAACAATGCAATGCAATTACCTATTCAAGGCCTAGAAAGGTAGCAAGGACATCATTAAAATAGTCCATGTGACATCAGTGATTCAACCTTCATTTTATGAAGCTACAAGAATATTTTTTGTGTGCAAAGAAAGCAAAAATAAATACTTTTACAACAATAATTTTTTTTCCGTGGCGGTTCTGAAGGTGAAGGTCTTACAGATTTAGAATGACAAGAGAGTGAGTAGTAACACAATTTTCAATATGTAGGGAACTACTGTTTACCTCAGGTTTTTTTATTATATGAATTATTTTGAATTCCTCTTTCTGGTAATTTTACTTTCTTACATTCAAATAAATCAGTTCAAACTCAAATTCTAATAACAATTTCTCAACCAAATATAATTTGAATTTCATGAGCCAGGCTAAAAAAAACCAATCTCAATAGAATACTGAATGGTGTGTACAGTTCTATTCAAATTATCATGGTATTTCCATAATTATTCTGTCACACCATTCACCCCGTAACTAGAAATTTCTTGTTAACGTTATATTTCAGCCATGCTCACTATACACCCAATTGCCAAGGACTGCCTCTCTGCCTCCAATGTGCCACAACATCTTTTGCCTGACCTTTAGATTATTCCCTGTGTAATTATTGATTTAAATTTGTTTGCAGATTGTCTGCTCTACTGTTCAGAACTTTGACCATGTTATTCTGCCTGCTGTTTTGGATTGTTTGCAGTTTACGGTTTTCTGTAGATGCAAATGGGTTCTAACACCATTCACCTCCTGTCATGTCTACACTATATACACACCCACACACACTTAAAAAAAGATAATACCATACTTTAATGCAGTGACTTTGTATTGTACCTACAAAAGCAAAAAAATCCAAAGAAACACTTGTTTGTAGCTGAACCGCTACAATTATAACTAGCTTGAAGCTCGCAAAGCTTCAATTTCTATGGTAAGTATCTTTCCCAACACTGCACACAAAGCAAGAATGCCAATCACTATCAAAAGCCAGTGATAGACTTCAACTAATTAAATGTTTACAGGCAAATATCCTAAATCTCCTCCAAAAGGTTATATCGTCTATCATCTCACCCCAGCAGGCATGTGAACGTGCAGTGAAGTGGATGAGGATAGAACCCACCTACCAATGCTGGTAATGACATTCTGGCAGGCACACCACAACAATGAGTCCAAGCACTATCACACCTTGAGGGTATTTCAAAATAGCTTGACCTGATGGAAAAATACTGCCAGCGAGCATTGCTCCAGCAAATTAGGCTCAGCATGTTCCTCTCCTTCAACAAGATAAAAGTGTTGCTTCAACTCCAAAGGAGAGAAAGACAGAGCCGATCTATTCCTCCCGCTAATTATGTAGTCTTTTTGCCCTATTTTTGCCTCACTGATTGCAAAATAACACTTCGCAGTGAAACACGTGTGACTATAATATCTGGTAATATCACACTGTTTTATGAGCGTCATTTAAGTCTTAAAGTAATAATTGAAATAAATATGCTATTAAGCATAATTATATACATAATTATATATAATAATCTAATGTGCTAGCTATTACTTGACAATGACATGGCTCACAGCTAATATAAATGGCATTGTACATATCAATATCGCTTCAGTGGAAAAGAGAAAAAAAATATTTAACTTGCATAGAAAAACAAGAGAGAAAACCTTCCAACTCAATTAGAGAAATATTGCATTGCATATATTAAAAACCATCTACACTATATTGTGGCTAAATATCAACAGTGAATATTAAATTCCTAGATTTCAGTACATTGCATTCATACTGGCAAATTGGGGCCACTAATGTCAGTGTTCAGTTGAAATCCATTTAGAAGAGGTGGGTAATACATTTTGAATTGGTCTGGCATAGTGGCATTTGAGATTAAAGTGTCTCTCAGCGGCTATACTGACCTATCAAGAAATCCTTTCGCCGTTCCCAAAGATAAACCCCCCCATCCCAAAAACGCATGAATGACATCTGCTGATTACTTTTTAATTTCATTATAGGAGTTTAATGAGAAAATCATCTTATTAACAATGATCGGCTCTACATAAATGGCGACGGTGAACTCATTGCGGTCCCTCGACTGTCTGAGTATCCAGCACCTTTAGCCCAGACACAATCCTAAAATGTCTGCTGCTCTGACGGGGTTAGCCATGCCTCTGAACCCCATGAAATGAGCTGTCCTCCATTACAGACTGCTCCAATTGAATAAATGTTGGGAAATAACCACCGCCATAAATCGTTTGTATTATCTGCTGAAAACACCAGCAAACTCTAGGTGTACCATGAATATGGATAAAGTGTGACACTTAGGTTTAATCGCATATCATGGATATTTTTCAGGAACACCTTAAAGAAAGGTTCAATTCGCTTACATTAAAAAAAAACTAAAAAAAAACATGACATGACATCAATAATCTCTACAGTGAATGGTGTGATATAATCGCTCCAAATATTAATTTAAGACTTTTTACTACAGTAAATTAATGGAACAAATCTCCCAGGATCAAATGCAAATCCATTATAAACATTTATACATGAATGGAGAATGCCATTATCTCTAACATCTACTCCCCTATGCGTCCATCTTTATGGCCTCGTAAATTTGTATTTCATCAATATTCTTGGCTTAATTGGATATTTTCCATTCACATGTTGCCTTAAGCACAAATGTGTTTATTGATGTGCTAATAAGACACCAAAAGACTGGCCTTTATGGTTTCTTAAGACTATGATTGGTTAAGTATTTGGAAGGAGTCAACCAAACAACATTCTATTAGTTGTTTTGTATGGGCAGAAAACTAAAATATTGTGAACAAGATAAAAAGCACACGAATTACCACCTATTAATGAAAAAAATATAATTATTAATCATATACTGTACATCTAAATTGTGCTCATTACTGGGTCTATCGCATCATACCATGAACATGCTCTGTCTTCTTCCTTACAAATTCAACCACTGCAATCATAATATGACAACATCATAATTAATATTTGTAATATTGTTGCAGTGATTGTTGCCATATCACTTGTTTTGTCCACCCTAATGATATTTTTATTTCAAGTGGAACCTTTAAGATCACATACAGTAAAATAATGAGATATTGATGTAACCATATTGATCACATTTGTGTCTCACTTTACCTGTATCATCTCAATTTAGAAGCCGGTTTAGAAGCAAATCTTGTTTTCAGACTTAAGTGGTTCGAAAAGATTTGTGAAGAGTGCTTCAGATATGAACAAGAAAGAATGACCACTTCCACATGACTGCTAATCAGCAGAGGAAATTCCTACAAACAAAACTCTTGTTACAGAAGAAATGCCACTTGACATTGACGTTCTAATGTTATTTTTCCTATTTATTTATATCTTTTGAGCCAAATATCTTCCAAAATGATTCCAACTGAAACTCTGTGTTTGATTGAAATGTGCACCCAATTTAAGATAAGGTCTAGCATAGGACTGGTGTCTTGTAGATATGAAGACTGGGAGTCTGGAGGCAGTATTAAATCCATAAATAACACAACATACTCCTCCTCCAGAAAAAAAAAAAGCTCTTTTCTTTCTTTCTTGGCTTTTTTGGTACTTCAAGCTACGCAACATCAGTTCCAACTGGCAGCATGCCTGAAACATTGCCTCTCTTCCTCTCTACTAAAAAAGTCTTTGAAGTTTTGTGTCAAAGAGCGCTGAATGAGAACAGAGTAAGGTGATGGGATTTGTGATGGATGAGCGGCTGTTAGATTACAGGAAGTGCTCATAACTGAAATGTGTGACCTTGTCTGACTTACGCTACAATTAAGATAAAAAGTTGGTCAGTTCGTACTTGTTTTTCAGTCTGTACACAAAGTCTCCCATAAAGCCAAAGTAGATAACCATCTTTTAATCTTTAATCACCTGTGTCTGCAAGGTAGCAATATTGATTCATTTCTAAATATTGACATTGTGGTTTAGCTAGCAGGTTAGTTTATTTTTTTCACAACAGAAACCCGGTGGCATTTTCCACCACCATTTCTTTTCAGCATTTCATTTAATACAGCAGAGCGTATGAATGAACGCGACAGTAGCAAGTCAGCAGAGGTACGGTTGTAGTAATTTAAGAGGCTGTTCCACTTTTGTAATTACATTAACGAGGCATCCGATGTGCAACGGCAGGCGTAATGGGATTTTAAATACGTATTGATCAACACGTCACAGCGGGCTTTCTTCTTGCTATCACACACAGGGTCATCTGTGACAATGACACAAGTGAGTGATGGTATCTGAGGTGCATTTCTCGGCAAAGCAGAAACGATTGTAGGCAGCTAGCACAGCATTTTTCTAGATTATAGCAAAACATGCTTAATGGAATGAGCTGCCCGGATGATTTCACCGGCAACAGAAATAAGACCTTTGAGGAAGAGTACAAATTTGACACTTCTACCGCAACACTGCTCATTTAAACAGGTGCAGGAGGTTACAATTCAGAGGATTTACTATAAATACCCGAGCTGTTGGTATTCTTTATGCCGCCATGTCAATTAGACTTAAAGAATTCTAATTTGGAGTCAGTGTAGTCCCACCTGTGAACTGGGCTTTACAGCGCCTGCAGCAACGATTCAGCTTTACAGGCTCTCTCCGTGTGAAATGACAGCAATTAGACCCACCGGCCTTCTGCGCACCACCCGTATTACCGCACGTCTTTTATCCTCCCCAAAGCAACTTAGCATAAGAATGATGGTAATACGGCTGCAAAGAGCAGACAAGCTCAATCTCACAGGCGCACACTTCATCTATGCTGTTCGGCACTTATTTTAATAAGATATTTGCACTTGTCTTCGATCCGGCTAATGTCAAGTAAAAATGGGTTTATGCATTCCCAGCGAGAAGCACACATATAAACATAAAAGAAAAGGGCCTGTGTGAGGGCTTAGAGTTCATTCATGCTGAAAGCAAGGACACTGCTCAATGGACCCCTGATCTTTAGAGGTCTCTAAACATATGAGCTAGTATGATATTAAAGCGATATGGATTAAAAACACAGGAAAACTTACCGATAAAATACAGTTATGTCTACCCGATCTGGTCCTTTTTGTATACTTTTATTGCTGTAAATTAACAAATGGCCTTAAACAAAGAAATTAATAGTTATTTAACATTAGGTTTTGTTCTTAATTTAAAAGTATTAGGTTTTAGCAACTTAACTTTTCTTCAGGCTGCTATAGGTTCCAAATCTTGCGGGGCTCTTTGTGAAAACCAGCCCAAACTTTCATTATAAATGCTAAGACGACAAGCGTCTGAAATCGCATGGTGATAGATGCGCTTTTGGAATTTTTCGCTTAAGAACTTTATCTCACATTTAAACACTCCTTTAAGAGAAACAGAATAGCTAATACTAAACCTTCAGTTATCACATTCAGTCGTAGCTTAATTAAAATGTAAAACTGCAACTGTTTAGTCTGTTATTTAGTTCTGGCACTCTTTGACTGGTTTTTCAGCATTTAACATGCATATGCAAGCAATAAAAATAGAGATTTCCTATGTATGTATATATTTATTGACTTACATGCTGGCAATTTATATTCTCAGCCGTGCAGAGCTTAACTGAACATCCCAATATTAGGAATGAGATGAAACAGAAGTTTTCCTGAATCTCTGATTATATTACGTGCTGCCTTGTAATTAATTAGGCTGCAGTTATTGGTAAATTTGTGTTGTAATTGTTGAAATTTAATTGCAGGACTTCACTGAAGCACGTAACGAAATGTGTGCAATTAGGAAGATGCTATGAGAACAGTAAACAGAATATAAATGAACAAGAAATGCAAATTTCACTTCATTTCCTTTCTCTATAACAACTGTGCTCCTCACACACACACACAAACATATAGCCACAGAAAAACAACACAATGCAAAATTTATTCGATAATGCCAGCGTGACCCTGCTGGCAAGGTCAGCCGCCACACGCACCATTTCATTCAATTTTACAGACAGATGAAAACCAATTTTCTATGAGAAAATGGAATGAGGGAAAATATAAATGCCTCTGAAAATATATTCAAATGTGCTAAGAGAAGCCTGAAGCCCCCACATCTTCTGTGGGCATTAGCCCATTCAGGATAGTGTGATGACCTGGGTGTCAACGCCTTACAGAGCACAATCAAAGAGACCCGCGAAAGACAGAAAGCACACCTACCTGCTCCGCCTATCACGGATCCCTCACATTTCAAACCAAGGTGAATAACCCCCATCAGTCTATGTGTGTTTTAAGTTCAGTGGATATACCAGCATGCAGTGGTCTGTGAGCCGAGAGCAGGATGTGAGTGCTCGCAGTTGTGATAGTGCCAGGTGCCGTTCACTTACCTTAGCTGGATCTCACCGGGCTCTTCAAAAATTGTAATTTAATATCAAAGAGCAGTAAAGTGCTACTAAATTAATATGCATTGGTGCATTGAGGCTGTATGGAATGCTCTAAAAGAGATAACTGCCTGCAGAATATGAAAATTTCGAATATCTAGAAGTCCTCTTACCTGATATTTTTGTGATGATCTGACAACACGTTTGTATTTATATTGAACGCTTTTAAATGTGCCTAAGTCAACTCTTTGTGTGGTCAATATTTACTGAAATAATGGAGATAAACCTCTCTAATTGTTTTTTTTTATTTTTAATTATCTTTTTAAAAACACTGTCAATTATGACAAATCGCCTTTAGGAATTAATGCCAATAATAACACTACATCTACATTTGCTGTGCACTGATTTTCTGTGCAACTAAATAACAGTTGCAGACTAATTCAAATGTGCAATTTTAACCCTACGTTACATTTGTTGACGCATCGTACAATGACTCATTTCTACGACATCTCACCTACCTTCCAGCCCCTCGTCATATTTGTAGAGAGTGACACAGAAAAATCAGTGTGACTTCAGTACCACAAACACACAAATAAACAGATGCATGTGAAAAGCCACAGGTACAGGAATATACATGGAGAGCTTAAAGAGCTCAAGTTAAACTACATCATTACATAGTATGAAAGAAGCATTATATACCTTTTCTTTTGCCTATGATATTGATATAATGGTTCCATGAAGAGAAAGTCCAGAGAGATACAGGAAAATACAAAGGAGAGGAAAGAGGCAACAGTCAGAATTATGACCGCGTGTTAGATTCAGAGACAGAAAAATGAAAGGTTACGTTCAGAAGAGACTCCATGCATTGCGGACGAAAAGAGAAGAGGGCAGGCAAGAGGAGATGGAAGCTTCCTATCGCGATACATGCCAGAACATGACGATGAGAGAGATGAGGGAGAATGCATGAATATCGAACAGACGGCTAATGCTTTCCAGTTTCGGAGCTCGAGAATACAGACTAGCACATTTACAAAGAGTGAACAAACCCCTGAGAGAAGTCCCTGTAACTCACATCATCCACTGGGTTGAAAGTATTTTTCCCCCTCTATATGAAAATGAAGTTGGCAAGCAGCAATGGAATAGCGGGGCTGTTGAGAGAATGACGAAGAGAAAAACCAAAGCGCCAAAGAAGTGGCGAGATGGGTTGAAGGGAAGTTAGAGGGAAACGACAGAGAGAGAGAGAGAGAGAGTGAGAGAGAGAGACAGAGACAGAGGAGAGGGTGGGGAAAAAATGGAAAAGACCAAACCATCCATTGACTCAGCGCCAAGCCAGAAAGAAAGCAGCCCCAGTAAATCCCTACCAGCAGTGAAGGGAGATGAGGAGGATTCAGCACAAGGCAGTGACAGAGAGAGAGAGGCAGAGGGATGGAGGAGGGAGTGGCTGATGGAGGCAAAAAGGTGAGTAAGAAATTAAACCCATACCTTGGTCGCCCATCATCAGGTGCGCAAGACCTTAAGGGAAGACAAGAGCACAGTCAGCACAGAGAACGGGATCATGGGAAGGTTTTCTGTCACATTGACACGCGGGCATCGTCTGAATGGAGGATGCCCGCGGTGTGGAGTGGGGTGGGTTGGGGGAGGGGGGTTGGGGTCAAGAGGTGAGGGAGAGAGTGGGCGTGAGGGAACATTCAAAAAGCATTTCCTCAACCCAGCGGTTGCAATGCTTTATCGGTCACACTCAAAGGAGACAATTCTAGATTAGAAAAGAAAAAAAAAAAAAACTTTGCTGTCGCCATACATCAAACATGTCGTCCGCCTGGTCAACCTTCCACAGGAAGATGACACATACACAGTTCGGATCTTAACAAAATTAGGTTAGGCTGCACACAAAAATGTGTCATACAAATATCAAAATACCTACAGGTTAGATTGGGATAAATCAAAGTCACCCATCTTTCATAGGATGTCTGTTTAAGTTCCTGTGAGCCACGGCCAAAAATATATAGTACTACCTCTAAAAGTATGAATAGAGAAGGATAACTATAAACTGCATTTGAAATTGTTAGTAAGAAATATTCGATTTTGTTCAATCGTCTATAGTACTTACCTGTCAGACTGTCCGGATTTTCCATTATAGTGCACACTTCATGGGTATGTGTGTCTGATTCCATGAAAATGTATTCACTATGTGAGACTTTAGAAGTTTATAACTAGAGCTTATACAGTAATGTGTCTGTATCTCTGAACAGAATTTAAACAGGTCGGCGTCCATTTTGCTCCAGCCTCTGGTTTCTGCTTGCCAGAGCACTCCGATTTGAGTGAGGCATGTGTTTACTGACAACCTCTAATTAAGGAAGTGCTCTCGATTACAAAGCTGAATGAAGTTGCATACCGTTTACCTGTGTTGTACACCAGTTCCACTCACTGTTTGTGTACCGTATTCAAATAAAATAAGAAATATAGAATAATTCTAAAAGAACAGGTTGAAAAATGAAGACAGAGTACATGAGTAGGGACAGGGGTTGGATGAAAAGAAAATAGGAAATTAAAAAATGTCTACCCACCTCCTACATAGGCCTCTTCTGGAGGGGCGGCCGAGGCGTGAAGAGAGAGAAGGAGACATTGATTAAGAAGCATGCAGACTGGAAGGTGGCCCAGCCTTGAGGATTACCGTGGTTACCATGCGTCTTATCATCCTGTGCCCAGGCCAAACATTCATTACCATGGAAAATGTGGAGACTAGAGGGTTTATTTGACTTTAAGTGTCCTCTGTCCTCCTCAAGATTTAATCTCATTGAGTCTACAGTACTCTGAAAGAGCGTTCCATGGTGAGATAATGATAACACGTTATTAAGTCCTTTAAAAGCTGATAAAACACATGGTGATATTGACCCTTCATAGTATATCAATGAACATGCGCAAACATGCAAATCATAAATAAAAGTTAACTGAAAGACGGAGAATAATAGTGGGCCTCCTTACAACTACAATTTTACTTTAAAAAAATCATTTTCTTTTAGGAAAAAATACAATTTCCAGTTTTCTTTTGGATAGGCTTGGAAAAACAATTTGTATCTTTTAAATCTTTTGAGTGCATGGTTGTGTGTGAGGGGAATTTACACGGGCTAGATGCAAAGCATGCACGTGTTAGGAAAGAAAAATGCCGGTAGATGATGCAACATGAACCTACTAAGAGAAAACAACATCATTCAGTCAGGTCAGTAATAAAGAAACATACAATACCTGAATATGCATATGCATGTCATGTTATTACCCCCTTTACATTGAAATGTACATTTATTTAACTTCAAATGACCTTTTCTGTTCTAAAACAAAAAGGGTACATTATCTTCATCCATGCATTCATTCAACACACCTTTTATTTCTGGTGACACTTTCAGTCTCTGGATCAACTCACCCGAGACTCCATAAAAATGGACTTTGCTATCTTATAGTTAAAGCATCCAATCCTACCTCCATGTTTTGCATCTTGAGAAGGAGAATAATGACCCGGGACTTACCGCAGCCGATTCCTCCACCCGACCAAACACAAATTGCATGCACCACTACTGCCACGAAAACAAAAAACGCTGATGATCGTATGAACAAACAAAACAAAAGAGAAAAAAATATAACTAAACAAACAGAAAAGCGTGCCATGCCAGAAAATATGACAAAGAAATATTTTGCTGTTAGTGTTGCAGTGATAAATGACAGGTGATTTTCTATCCTCTCTTATCAGCTTATGAAGAGACTGACAAACCCTACTTGCTTTGACAAATGTGCAAACTTATCCCACTGACAAAACAATAAACAGCTTGGAGGGCTAAAAATAATGCTACAAAACAGTTTAATTGGCGTAAACCATCACAAAACACTAACTAGCCATCTGCACTGACTCCACAGCAGTTTAAGGGACCCACTCTATTGATTTTGTGCTTCAACCCATCCAGCGTACTGCAGAGACATGTGTGTCACGTCCTCTCTTACAAAACCTGCCAGGCCAAGGCTGAAATGTAGATATACACTATTTGTGTGTGTGTGTGTGTGGAAGCAGCAGCCATCTTGGACACACGCACAGCCTGGTCTTCTCAGAGGCCGGCTGACCGAACAGCGGTTGTATTTACATTTCACTGACTGACAGATCAGGATCATGTAGCCTCTCCTTAGCACTGCAGAGCTCACATGGAGCCAGCGACTTGCAGGCTTTCATTGAGCTGACAGCTTCTTTTAAGTGCTGGCCTTGCATACCGCCCCGAATTTGGCAGAGAATAAGAGATAGAAATTGAGGATGACCTACACGCACACACGCTCGCCCTTACTCGGCACGGGCCAACGCAGGCAGGGGGCAAACACAATGTGACGCCCGCACTCATGCAGCCCTTTACAAACAGGACTGTAGCTCCAGATGCTCGTTTAAAGCAGTTTTCAGTAAGTCAGAGCATGTTACTCTCAAACGCAGACGCGTGGAACTCGCCCAAAGGGATCGCATGACGAGCGTACGCTCCGCATAGCGCAGCGGCAAAGTCACTAAAGATGCAGCTGTCAACAACGATTGAATAAAACATCAAAAAACTCTGATAATGACCATCCGGTTGGAACGGAGGGAATGTGAGGTACAGGTTCCTCTGCTTTTGATACCTAAAGAAACATCCGATTCACACTTGACTAATTATTACTGGTAGATAAACCCTAAACATGAGTATTTATTGTAAAAGCTTCTAAAAATAGCGCTATGTCACTGATGTATTGTCATTGCGCCAGTGATGGGGATTTTAATCCTCTTCACCAAATCTAGTTTAACATTTCCCCCACAGGGAGCAATGTGCAGCATGCTCCATATTGCAGTCATCTACAGTACAGAGAGATTAGTGAGCTTAGTCCATCTGGAAAGGGTTCATCCGACACTGATAGGGGAATTCTCAATATACAGTGTATCTGACACAGGCTCCCCCTCTATTCAAGATTATCAAGCGATGTTGCCGGATCAAGGAAGGTGAAAGTCGATAGCAAGACACGGGGAGGGGCAATAGACAAGAGATTTTATATTGGAGCGCCTAATGCATTTTCTGATTGACCTACATTGTTAGCATTTGCTTAATTTAGGTACAGGTAGGTATTGTAATGCGCAGATTAATAATGTCCCTTTTGGCTTAAACTACTGTATAACTAAACCTTAAGTAATATATATATATATAACCCTGTATTAGTATTTTGTTCTATGAACACAAAATGAGTTGTCCATACAGAGATGGGGTTCAATAATCCAGAGATTTTTATACAGAGCCTTATTGAATAAATTTTTTTTCTTGTTTTTTTAACCTTGATTAGTTTTGACTTTATTTATGCACGCGTTGTAATAATTGTAAATACAGATTTCTTGAATGTCTTAAAGGGACAGTTCACCTTAAATAAATACTTTTTTATCATTTAATCAAACCTAAATGATTCTGACTGTTCTGTGATACATGAAATATGTTTTATTCATAAAACGAAAGTCAACGAGGACCATAAGTCAAATGATTTTATACTGGAGTACCCTGGCCTACTTTTTAGTATTTGCTTATTTTATGAAAGCATTGTAATATGCAGATTATATAAATGTTTGTTCACTTAAAGAGACAGTTTACTAAAAGTAAAATTCTGTCATCATTTACTCATACCTGTACAACCGTTTTTTACTGTCGAACATAAAATATGTTTTTGTACATAAGAAAAAATAAGATCCAAATGTTTTTGGCCACTATTGATTTTCATTAAATGGACCAAAATGGTTTTAAAATTATATGCAGAAGAAAGAAAGTCATATAGTTTGAAATGACACTAGGACAAGTAAATGGCATAATTACGACATTTATTGCTTTTAACATTTATCTTTTGTCAACTTCAAAACAGGCCCCTGGCGACATGATTAAATGAGTCACTAAAATTAATATGCTGATGTATCCAATTAAAGCAGGCCCTTTATTTCGTTAGCAAGAGGTTAATTGGCCTACACTGCACTACACCACCCTAATTAATTTGCATAGGTCCAATAGCAGAGGTAAAAAAAATGCATTTAAAACATGACTGCATCATTAAACGACAGCACACAGCCAAAGACCGACCCTTACGACGTTAGCTTCACCACAGAAGATAAGAGACGAGGTGAAACAATCTAATCGCTGTTGTAAACAAGCCCTCCAACACAATCCAATTCTCCAACCAAAGTCTCCTAGCATACGAAACCACACGGACGTCAATTGCAGATCCCTTACAGCCATCTTTAACCAAGGAGACAGAGCACATTATACAGTTAATAGAGCATAAAGATAAGGTATCAATGGCTGCAAGCTGATACAGAGCAGACCCTTTTGGCTTTCCAATTCAGACTTGTAAGAGCATTAACCATAATAACACAAAATAAGGCCCTTTCTCTAACCCCAGCAGGGCAAAAATATCTCATTACCCGTAGCACTGTTATTCTTTGCGGTGCGGACTGCCTCTCCCGCTGAGAGCCCCGCACCTGCTTTGCTAAAGAAGGTTATTACCACAACTGCCTGTCGAGAGAATGACGGAGTGGACGTGCGGAGAGAAAGGACATATTTAATCCACAATCCACCCTTTCCTGCCTGAGATCTGCAAACACGTACACACGCTCACACGGCACTGCAAATTTTTCCATGACGACGGAGATAAAGCGAGCAGCACAAAGATCTAAATGAAAAAGCTAGCCATTCATCAATGAGCCATTTAATATGCAGCTTTCCCTTTTTATCCACGTAAAATACGAGTCGGGGTGTTTTACTGGCAACGGCGGTCGGTGGTCAGCTGACAGATCACCTCGGTCATGAACCAGACAACACACAAAATGACAAAAAGCGATCTGCTTTCCACTCAGCAGGAGCTTTGCGGGCCAGATTTGCATTAATAACCAAAGCAAGGACAGTTTAAGGCTAAGAGGAGTTTAAAACGATGCTGTTGTTTTTACGAACACCATGCTGGCTCTATGACTATTTCATTTGAGGAAATAAGCCATCATAATGGCTGTTCTATCCTGCATAGTGCCATTCGGAGATTTGTCATCACGCTAATATCAAAAACAGCCGAGGACGTAACGAAAGGTCATCTGCAAATTTCAGGCAGAAAAAGGAGGGATCAATTAAAGGTTCTTAATTGGAATCCACTGCACAAAATGTTCTTAATAGTGCAAAAATCTTCTTTAGATTATTTAAATATTCTTTGCACCAAATATCAAGTCAGTCTAAAGCGGAAAAACGGAAGCAGGCAGCGCCAACGCCTAACACCGCTAGCCTCAAGATCCTCCAGTATTAAATAAATAACGCTAATGATTCAGAGCGACACGTCCCGTGGCCTCCACCATCTCCACATATCCTTATGTGTCATCCAAAAGCGTGTGATGGAGGGCCACTCAAAGCTGCGTAGGCAGGTCTGTTCTGACTCACCCGGCAAAGATGCGCATTTCTACCAGCACATGGGCTGGAGAGTGGCACGTCTCGCTTTTAAGCAAGCTGCCGAGCATCTGCGGGCCCTGGCCTTTTGTCATAATCTCATCAAATCCACTAGACGATGCATTTCGCTGAGAGCCCAGCGAACAGCGTACCACGAAACGACTGCTATTCTAGTTTGAACATTTGTCAGTGAAATGTAGATGTCTCTCTGTTCTGCTTTAGGAGGGCAAAATTTACTCAGTGGGTATGTAGTTTCCTTGGCAACATGGTGCCTCTTCGGCTTACGGCCTAACCCAGACAATATCCATCAACATCAAGATCAGTCCACAGAGACGGTTGTAAAAATGAAGAAAAAGATGGAAAGAACATAAAAACAGTGAAATCGGACACCAAGGGAGTAAGTCAAACTAGGAAACCAACCAGAACATACATATTCAAAAGGGAACAGACTTTACACGAAAATCTGAATCGTTGTAATATGAGCACAGCCATCCGTTTTCGAAAGATAGAAGAAGACGGCCTCCCCCTATTTAGTTACATCATCAATCGTTGTAATCACTTCTGTAATTATAATAACTCTGTAAGTGCAGTAGTGGAGGTTTACTTGTAAAGCTGGATTAATAAATGCTTTGTGATGGTTGCTGAATGCTGTTTTGAGTGTGTCATTATTTTTCCTGTGATGTTGAAATTGCAACTTTGGCTAAGTCGTTACAGTGACTCTATGAAACATCTGGCTAATTACGTAATTAGAGCAACCAACCCCTTAAATTCGGAGGGAGAATAATATTCAAATCATCTTACTTCAATCATGGGCTTGTGTGCATGTATTCAACTTATAATTTTCAGACTTAATTGTAATGCCAGTGCAGTGTCAAGAGTATATTAAGTTAATTTAGCATAAAAAAGAGAGCGAGAAACCTCTGTTGACGTCATGTTATCAAAAACACAGGCTTTCGTGGATGCTCCGGAATTGACACAGATGGCACTAAAGCCTATTTAAATGATCTCCTGCAGATCAACTGCTTTCTCTGAGGTAATCTAATCATGTAATGCACTGGGCCTGTAGTGGAGGCCGGGAACAGATATGATGTAGCATGCACTGCCTCTGAGGAACTAGTGCAATGTTAAAACGAAAAAAAGAAGTGAAAGGGCTGTGTTTTGAAAAGACACTTCAACACCTCAACAACGGACACGACGAATCCAGGCCTCTTACCTTCACTGCAGTCTTTTCCCTGGAATCCCGTTTCGGAGCAGTCGCAGATGGGCTCGTCGTTGATGATGCTGCAGACTCCCCCGTTTAGGCAAATGTGGTCGGCTTCGCAAATGTCGCTGTTGATTCCATCGCTACCGATAAGCGTCGGCTCAGAATTGTTCACCCTCAGATTGGTTATCCATCCTTTGTAGGGGACCTGATCTTTGATGGCTGAAGATGTGAGGCGTAATGCTACAGATCGCAGTTCGGGAGGTATCCCTCCTAAGAATAAATGGCTGAAGACTGTCATGTCCCTCCTTTTCGACTTAACCTCCACCCACTTGATTTCTTCGTCCACAACTAACGTAGTGTTTTTGAAATTCCTGCGCAAGGTCACGGCGTGCCAGCGGCTGTCGTTGACGGCGGTATCGGAGAGCACCGTCGCCGGCTCGGCACAGAAGATGGAGAACCGCAAACTGAGTCTGCCGTTATGGATGAGCAGTTCCAAGAAGTCACAGAATCCCTCGTCGTCAAAGTACACTAAAAGTCCATGAGCGCTTTTGGTCTTCATGTTGAAACTCATTTCGCTTTCGCAGCAGGCGTTCCACATGGGAAACCTTGCCCACTGGCCTTCTGCGCCGGTGAACTCCATGCTGGCCCCCATGTCGACAAGGCAACAAACCAGCAAGCCTATCCAGATTAGATGTGCGCCGTTCCGCATTGAGAAGCTCATTGTGAATGGTAAAGGAAGTTAGAACTAACAATAGAACTAATTCGAAAACTAAAATGAGTCGGCCCTCTTAGTGATGTGCTCCTAACGTGTAACAGAGCTCTCTATGACATACAGGACTGCTATGCATTTGGGCTAATTTACTCATTATTCACTGAGAAAGGGAGAGGGCCTGGGTTACGGCCGACTCTTTTCTAAAAAAAAAATCTAAATACAGGAATAAAGGGTAGAGTCGCTCAGGCCTAAATACTGCTATACGAAAAAAAAAAATAAGGCTACTGTTTCGCTTAAAAAACCTTCAGTGGGATCCGGGTGTGCTACAGTGGGGCCAAGTCATCAACATATCTATAAATTGCAGCCATGTGTAGTGCTGTACAGCAGAGAGTTCATTAGGGGTGTAGGGTCATTAATGTCAGGGTCATTTAAGTCTAGTTAAAAGTCATTGTGTAGGCCTAAAGTCAGCACTAATCGAAAGTAGACAAAAAGTGCACTTTGCAGTGTTAACGTGCAGGCCCGAATAGGGCCCTCAGTGTTCACAAACCTTCAATTCACATCCGTTTTGACATATTGATCCATAATCTGAAAAGAATGAAAAAAAAATATCTTAATTTCTTCATAAGGAAGAGAAGATGGCCTCTTTTAAAAAGATATATACTATAACATTCACACAATACATTCATTCTCACACAAAACCACAATTTCATAGTGATATTGATATTGAAACCACCAATTTCACACTGATATTGATTGCATTAATCTTCAATTACAGAAGTACTATTTATTTGCTTTTCTCTGTTTTTTTTCCCCCCTACTCTACTATAATTCTCAGTGATTAGAATTCATGGCTTATGAATCAGAAAGCTCCAGAGCATTTCATCACGTGGCTGTTGTTTTTCTTTTTTTTTTTCTTCACTATCAAATACTCTGATTTAATGATCAAAAAAGGCTCAAATAAATCTATACTTTTCAGATGTATTTACAGTTAAATCAGAGTAGCTTGCACTAAACAAAACAGTATAAAATGGTATCTACCTGTAATTAAAAATGAACCCTTCTGCTTTCATTTTCAAGGGATTTTATTTCCAAGAGTAAATGTCTCTCATGATATTTACTCTTTAGTACCATGAAATAACCATAAATAACACAGATAAGATAATGGAAGACCACATGATGCCTTAAAACGTCATCAAAATTTGTCTCTTCAGCAATTGTGTCAATAATAATTTAAAGACAGAATAGTGTTCCCCCACTAAAACACAAAACAATATTAGAATAGCAGACATATTAATCAGGCAATGCCATGCAACAATGCGCATACCACACAACACCACAATCAAAGCTTTTATATTTTAAAGTCATCAAATGCATTTTTATTTTTAAATTTAAAAAAATTATATACATCATTGAATGTAGCCTATGTAAATATATCCCCAAAATATATCAAATATAATAACATATAACAAAAAAATGTGTGACGATATTTTACTACCAGATTTTGTTTTGAATTATAAAAATAACATCGTTTGGTAAGGTTTACTTAAAAGTAACCACTTAACAAGTTTTAACTGCGATGTTGTGCATGCTTTTGCTTTTTAATTACGACTATTTTTCTAGCGTAGGCAGCCGAGTCGTACAGGCAATCATATTTACAGTTATGTCTGCATGAAGACCTGTGCAGTCTGACGAAAGGTCCAAACGGGCGGCTGTGTAACGGGGAAATCTCGTTTGATTCAGTGAACCTCGCTCAGTTCAAGTCCTGCATCCCCAAATGAGCCCAGGGCGGGGGCTTATCGCGCGCCTCTTAAGCATTAATGACACTGCAATTGTCTGGCCTCTGGGCTGTCTGTCAACTGATCTCAACCAATCATTTCATGCTTGAATTCCTATGTGTTTACTGTCAGGTTTACACTGGGCTACTTAGCAAGATAACAACCGACCCCTTTCACAGATGGATCTAACACAACATATCATATGCGATTAATGTTGAGAAGGCAGTCTTATTTACCGTATTCGCCGAACGATTACGGTATTGCTATCAGTAGCTACTGTAGATGGAGTCTCGAACAATACACAATGATCCTAATAGCCCCACGCAAAAGATTTACAGTCGGGAACCTACAATTCACATATCTCCCATTTAAAATCTAAAACTTTGAAACAGTAACAATTTTCCTCGATTTTTCCTTTCCTTTGATAAATGTTAGCGATGACTCAGATGCGCAAAACATAGCCAATAATCAAGCACCATCTGCTCAAACTGAGCGAGAAAGACACCTTTAACACGCCTCTACCGCGCTCTCTTCCAGACGCTGAGGGCAGGAAATATAGGGAGTCATCAAATATCGCTTAAGATGAAGCAAAGGCCAGCTGTAAACACGAACGAATCGGCCGTGGAGCGAAATTAAACAGAAATAAAGCCCAGCTGCATCATCTCACCTGCGCGTGACTGCATCTAGCGCGTGAAGCGCAACCATAACTCTCACCGAAAACAGCACATAACCTCAAATACGCCTTCGAATTACGTTTACACAATTCTTAATTATTTTACCTTGAGAAATGGACCATTGTGCGCCCCTTCACAGGTCAACCTCACCGATGAACCTGGTTGATTTCCTCCACATCGATTCAGGCTTTCATCTGATAAAAAAAATCACTGCATCGGTGTCGAATGAGCAGAAGAAATGGGAGCGATAAAATTGCGTATGCGGATCTCCAAAGTCCCAATAGATTTAAAAAAAAAATTCTAAATGGAGCCAACAACCAATTAAGATTCAGTACAAAACGGTTCATGCTTAAGAAATTCTCCAATGGAAATGTTCGTTTTTTTTCCCCGTTGTATATAAAATAGAAGATATCGCTCCCTGTTCTGTGTGCAAGACAAGGTGCGATGTGTTTCTCAGGCGAGCTTTGCCAGGGACTGTCAGCACATCGCGTCACGTGTCTCCCGGTTAGTGTGTGATGGAGACGGGCGGGGCGAGAGCGCTGCAGCACCTTGGACAGCGCTCACCGTTATTAGCAACTCCACATACAGATGAGGAAGCAGCTTCATCCGTTATCGTGTGCGCCAAGAATAAAAAGCGTTTGCTTACACTTTACATTACAGTGTGCATGGGGATAGCTAATATCGTCAGTCATTTATTTGTAATTTCTTTTATAAATGGGTTTTAATAATAATAAAATGGTCCTTAATAGGCTGTTGCTATTTAATGAAACGTTTAACTATGCTTGCACCCTATACGTGTAACATGGTCTCTGTAATGTAAACTGTCAGTGTGCACTTATATTAAGTAATATGAAAGAATATCAGCATGGCTGTCGTTTGGCCGTAGGCAGGAGCCCACGGGTAATCACAGTCGTGCTGATATTCAGTGCTACTGAAATGTTTCTATACAAGGATTCTTTAAACAAGTACAGCAATTAAGATCCAGTAAACCTATGTTCCAGACTGATTAGTCCGTATATTTGTTATTCGCAGATTAATTAGTTCCAAAAGAAGTGTCAAGCTGTGTGTGTCGCCAAGCAACACCAAGACTAAAAGACGGTCTGGAATAGTGTATTTGAATGGAGCAGGGTGACACGTTTCTGCTTCTTTATGAAAGCGTTACAATCACACGTATCCATCTCCACTTCGGGTTTTTTTTTTTTCTTCTCTTTGAAAAACTCCTATTGATAGAAGCGATCTTGTTGCTATTAAATTACGAGTATAAAAATAACTTTACTAATAATAATAAGACTTTTAAAAAGCAATTTAAAAAACAATTCACTGTAGGGAACATACGCTTTATTTTAAGTGTATGTTCCACAAAAAAAGTGAATGAGGCCAAACTGTAAATGTCAATGTGTAAATAATAAGCATGTTAACACAATCTGACTGTGACAATGACTTTCAACAAAAATTATGACATAAACAGCTTTACAGGTTGAATTGAACACCAGTTCTGAGAGAATACGAATGTGCAGTACTAAAATATAAAGCTACACACTCCTGCTTTTTCATGAAACATTTGATGCGATGCATAAATTGTAAACACAACTAGATTCACATTGCGTCTACAAAGGTTAAGGTGAGCGTCATGGGTGTAGGGTCACCACAGGACTCCAAATAAAAATAGCGTATGAATATTGTATGTGAACCTTGCAAGCAGTTCGCTACCAAGTAGCCATCCGCCACCTCACCCTTCTCCCTGTCGTCTTCATGTCAATAAAAAATACATCTACAACACCTAAGTATCCAATACATACACTGTAATCAGTTTTAATACATGTACTGTACATAGCAATTAAAGTCACCTAATATAAGGTGGGATTAAGTGTATTTATTCAAATTCATGTGTAAATAGCAGTTTGGGCACCATCTTGTGGGTATGGGATTTTTCAGAGAGGAGCACCAAACAGGATGTTCAGAAACTAATGTGTTCGATGTTCCCTCTTCTGCTCAGTTAGTTATTATCTTTTGACAAGAAAAGTGGGCCAAAGCTACCTTGGGAACCTCTAGTTTGGTACTCAGTAGTTGCATGGTTCAATGACTCGTCCCTCCACGTCAAAACATTGCATTGGTAACAGGCCCAGTCGCTACACGTGTGAAACCGGAGGTGTTTTAATACATGAGGTGTGAGTTCCTCAGGCACTTATGCTGAGGCGTGAGATGACATGCATGCTTTCTGGGGAAAGCTGTGCCCTGTGTTTATGTGTGTTCATCAGCACGGATGTTGTTTGGGAAGAGAATAAAATCTCATTTTGAGTACCTGACTGTTGTGAAAAGGGCTAGAATGAATCAGCTTATTTGGTCTTCTTCGGCATCTGTGAAAGAAAAAAAAGAAATTAAATTTTCAGGATTTTTTTTTTTTCTTGATTACTGAACATAATTGAAATTCATCCGTTTTGTGTTTTTTATTCCTTTTATTTTATTTTTTTATTTTTGATGGACCTGTATCTTGATTCCATTTTATGAGTTCCCCAGAGTTCTTTCTAATTTCAGCAAAGTAATTATTTCCTCATTTAGACTTTGAAAATTCTAAGTCATTACTCAATACAAGATTACAGTATGTTAAGACAGCATTTTAATGGGGCTTCCCATTACATATCATAACATCATATTCACTTATGTATTTACAACCCAAATGTTTACTATAACTATTACAACATACAAAATTATTATTATTATTATTATTATGTCAGTTGTGCAGCGGATTCAATCTGAGCAATATGCTTCCTCTGTTCACCCTTGGGCCTTTAAAAAGATACATGAGAGAG
Source organism: Enteromius treurensis (assembly GCA_032275025.1). Taxonomy (NCBI): domain Eukaryota; kingdom Metazoa; phylum Chordata; class Actinopteri; order Cypriniformes; family Cyprinidae; genus Enteromius; species Enteromius treurensis. The sequence continues at coordinate 7,130,780 of JAUCMU010000021.1, read as the reverse complement.
AATTAATGAAAGCCTGATAACTGTAAACACAATCAAATTCAAAAGACGTTTCTTCAGACATATTCAGAGTGGGACTCACTTTATCCCTTTTGCTCATTTATCTTTCGAAAACCATGGTTGAAAGAATGTTGCATCCCAATACTGGCTTATGGCCCTCATTTAAAATCATAGTATTAATCATTTATGAAGAATCTTTGTTTTAACATTGCTGCCTTGATGGCATGGCCTGGTTTGGACCATAGTGCGAATAAAAATCACTGGAATAACTCAATTTAAAAGATGCTCTAAAAGCATAGTTACTGAATAACGTAAATGAATGAAGACACGTTGTATCTTTAATCTTTTGTTATAGGATAATACATTTCTAATAAGCTGCAACACAGTCTTGTGTCTGTTTGACTCTGTACAGTTCAAGGCATAATTTTCATGATGTTGAGGAGCCACTAATTATGTCATGCTGTTTACAGACTGCAAATTATTCTTTATTGCAATAGAGCCCTTCAGTTATGATGTCAATCTGGAGGCCAAACCGGAAGGATAACTCGCTTGATGGTTTTCCCTTAGGAATATCTAATGGGTTTTTTTTAAATAGTGGTTTTGGATGCATAATGTCAGTGGTTAACATTACTTGAAATGACATTTCCCACTGTGTTTCACAACATGATTTACAATGAGTCATTGCTTAAATGTGGATTTATTTAACCACTGTGTGAAAAATGTGTAGTAACTACAACAATAAAAACAATAATTAATTACACCAAACAAGACCCTGGTTAAAATAAAGTAAAATGTTTAAGTAATGGTAATACAGAACATATTTATAAATCATATTTATATTTTTTTTTATTATATATGGATATCTGGATATTATCATGCATATTACTAGCATACTGACTGTTTATTAGCATTAATTTTGCATGAATATAACATTATTTTAGACCCTAACATTAAAGCATTAGATCTTAACAACTTACTGACTATTAATAAGAAGCAAATTAGGAGTTTATTGAAGCAAAAATCATAGTTAATAGTTGTTAGTTAATAGTAGGAACTGGTCGCCAAAACAAAGTGCTACTAAAATAAGGAACCAATGGTTCAAAACATGAAATAAAATAATGTTGTTGGCCTATAAAGGGAATGTCTTCACTGTAAATAATTAATTTAATTAATTAAATAATAATGAGCATGAAATTAACAATGTAAATTAATATAGGCATTATGTAGATGCTTTCTAGTCTAATCTTTTAATAATTCCCTTGAATCGAATCATAAAAACATTTGAGATTCTTTTCAGATTTGGAAATCATTTTCATGTTGATGTAAACATATGTTGAGAAGATTATATTAATCATGCCATACTGTTGTTTTAACCACCATCAGTTCCTGATAAGGAATGTCAGACTGTTAAGCTCCCAATAAGACTTTCACTGAGGAGTATTACAAGACATATTGGTATAAACCCAAGTCCAGGCTTCAGGAACTATAGTCAGCAATTACTCTATAACTGAGCATTTAAGTATGAGCAATAAAACAACCTGTAAAATAAATAGATGGGGCAGTCTTGTAATAGGAAATTCACAAACAAACACACAAGCTATAATTGCAGTCTTTCAGAGCAGCCACTAGGACAAGACCAGAAGTCTACTGAGGATGTGGCATGTGTAATGTAATGCATTGGAGAGCTTGATTGTAATGTAGACCTTTGTCTCGTGTCCATCAGATAAGCAGAACTGAAAGCATTTCCACTATTTTCCAACGTGTTCCCTTGCCTGTGTGCATTAGCTTGTATGTAGGGGGGATGGGCGCATTTACATTCGTGTGGAATTGTCTCAAGCAGTGTTGAAGGAGTCGGTGGGGTCTTATCTGGTGTTGGCTTTGTTTACTTGCAGAACAGGGTGGCAGGTTGACGAATGCAGTAATCAGATTGGGCAGAGATCCCTCTGCGACTGCAGTGGGGAGATGTTTCTTGTTTCTCCAAGACTGGCATCCTGTCGACTACACCAACTCCCTCACAACCACACTGCCTGCGCTGCTACTGTGAACATGAGGAAAAAGTTATACTTTACTAAACTGAACAGAAATTTATGCTCATTTTTCAGTTCACAGGCTTTTGCCTGTGCCTGAAAATACATTTTTGTATTGCATTTTTCAAATGTTCAAAATGTTGCTTTCATTACAAACTATTCCATCAGCATACTTTATATATATATATATATATATATATATATAGTTAAATGGTTATAAGATAATTTTTAAAAATTTGAATTTTTTTTTTACACATGTATTTCGGACCCCAAAGTAGATAAAGGCGTGCAAAAGATGAAGAAATTTCGCCACTAATAACTCCCTGCATTGATGCATGGTTCAAAGGTCTTTGAAAATTTGTGTCAAGCATCTCAAGAGACGATGACTTGTGTTTTAGCAGGTGAGCTAATTACAAGCAACATTCCTCCAAAAACCTCAGAAATTCTCATGGCTATAGAGCACCTGTGCACAGAAAACCTGAGAGATGGAATTTAATTAATGCGTGTAATATATCAATGTAATTATAAGAAGAAGAAAAAAAAATAAATGAAACATGTTACAACAAGAAGCTACTTTGCCCAAATGTTCATGTAATAAATAAATGTACCATAATTAAATAATTAAAATATGGTACTATGTGTTATATTTCCCCCCAAATTATTCATTCTAATTATTTTTATAATAATTATAATTTTAACTATATGCATGAATGAAGATATAATTATTTATAAAACATTATTAATTAATTCAATTAACTAATTTAAAGGCATATTGAACAGAATATTAGGCTTTGAGAAGCAGGATATCAGATTTGACAGTGGGTGGAGCTACCCAGCCCTACACCACATAAATACACATAGTGGATTAGGGCAAAAGCTCTGATTTACATAAAGAGATTTTATGGTATTATCGTCCGGTTATGTTAGGACACATAAAGGTGCCGTGCCTCCAACAAGCACGTCTCAGATCATTACATAAGATATAAAGGCTTTGATGTGTAGTTCCTAAACTACCGTCAGCCACAAGTGGCATTCAAGAGCAGCCTGCTGGATCAGCTGTGTTCATATAGAACGCTGAGGCTCACGCTAAGGGACAGTTGAGCGCATTGATTTAACTCTCCGAGTCAGTCGCATTCACTGTTGAAGGCTGGATCAGTGCTGGAATGTCCCTTCAGGGCTGTGTGTGCATGTGATGGGTCGGTTTAGGGATGCGCGCGGGATGGGTCGGCTGCGCTGACTGGTTGTGGGGTGTTTAACAGGCCAAGTGTGTCTAGTCTGCTATGCGTTGCGTGCAGGAATGGCGCGCATTCCCAGCGAGGATAAAAAAGGGAGGGTTTTGTCAGCGGTGAAGGCCATGGAGGAGCGCTGCTGTCAGTGATTAATGGCTGGCAGGGTTTACTGTTCTCTGGGTTATGGATTTCCTGTCTCTCTCTCTCTGTGGTGGCTGCCTCTCATTAAACACCGCAATCAAAGAGGCCCCGGCAAGACCCGCAGCTCAAGGAGGGGAAGAGAGTTCACAAACAGACCGAGTGTAGGTGCCGGACAGATGAGGCGAGCGTAATGACCGCAGGACAGGAGAGGAATGGGTTAATAAGAGTTATAAATCAAAATCGCCAACCAAAACCCAGATGATCCATGTCCTGAGAGAAGTCGGAGATTATGTCAGAAGATGGATATATTTTAGCAGAACAAAACAGGGAGGGAGTGGCTCTGCACTTTGTCTTGACATGTCCGTATGCTGTTTTGATTGAGAGGGCATGCCCAAATCTAATGAAGTCATCAGAGGTGGAGAGGAAAAACCAGCTATGGAGAGAGGAAATGAGTCAAAGCACATTTGAGTGACAGATAGTGTCTCATGACAGCCAAAGGCCCACACCTCATAGTCTTGTCAACATTAGACAGCAAATGAAGGATGCTCGCACTGTACGCATGCAAGCCCAAAGTGATAGAAACAAGATCCATTTTCAAGCTACTGAAATTCCAAGGTCAAAGATGGCGGATGCTGGTCACTGGCGTCAGACGCTAAAATGATAACTAACATGCTTTCATACTGGACACTGCAGTATCAAAACCATCTGACAGACCCACATAATATCAAACAGGTAATTCACTAAATCTGGCATATCTATTACTGGCCTGTGTACAATACATCGGTATCATCAGCCGAGATATTTATTTTTTGTAATCTATTTTGGTTGATAGTGGATATTGAATTTTGCATGCTTTTTGCATGACTTGCAACATATGATATGAACGACAATGTATTTTATCATGCAGCTACATTGGGGGTTAAAAAAGGTCACATAAAAAATAGATGCAAGTAGAATTTAGAAATAAATGCAAAATAAAAAAAAAGAAAAATACAGTAAATAAAAAAATATATACAAATGATAAAAAAGAAAACAAATAGAAAGATCCTGCTAGAGATGCAATATGTGTGTGTGTTTTCATTTTATAAATAAAACTATAAAAATTACATCTAATATATTCACTCACTAATATATATATATATATATATACACACACACACACACACACATATACATATACTGTACATATATATATATATATATATATATATATATATATATACATACACACATATACATATATATATAAATATACATATACATATATGTTAATACAATATTAATTATGCCACATTATGATATTGGGTTTATTTAGACTTATTTGAAAATGCAGTGCCCATTAACAAATATTAAATAGAACATTATAATGGTGCATGTTCGTTTAAACTATTTTTACATTTTTAATCAATTTGAATCTATTGCTCACGTAAAAAATGTAAAAATACTAACAATTTAGTAACACTTTTAGCAATTCATAAAATATACATTTTATTAGTATTACCATAAATACACATTTTTTATACTCTACATTAGACAGATTTTAGTTTTAGTTTTTGTTATATTGGTCACACTTTATTTTAAGGTCCAATCTGTAATGATAGAGTCGGAAGCGTGCGGATCCATGCGCAGAGGTTTATTCAAGGTCAACAGATCAGGGTCACACATTGGCATACAGGTATGTTCAGGGTAAAGCTTAAATCGTAGTCGAGGTACACAGTCAAATAATCCAGGGCGGGTGGCTAAACAACGGAAACGAAGAACAGTCCAGAATCAAACACAGGGAAACAAACACGAAAAGGAAATGCGTTTGAAAACATATAAAACAGACTGGTATTTATACAGGTGTTAATGAGTAGTGGATTGAAGACAAACTAGGAATAGCTGTGAAGGAGAGGTGCATTCTGGGAGATTGAGTTTGGTTTAAGACTGAGAGAACAGAGTAAACTGACATGAAGGGAGTGTTCTCTAGAGGCCCTAGATGGCATAACCGGCTGGGAACGTTACACAATCCTATCTAATTAATTGTGAGAATGGGTCCCTATAGACTACTAAAGTGTTACTGTTTTATTTTCATTTTTTTTAAATAAAGGATTTTCAGCTATAACGTCAGCGCATCCCTGTATAATCTGAACAATTTAGAATCATTTACAGGTAAATTTGATTCTCTTTTGTGATGTTGATTAGTTTGCACTATAGCTTTTTGTTAAAACATCCAAACATCCATAAATGAAAACTGAACCAGCAAGCCAGCAATATCTGCAGATGGCGCTTTGAAGTCAGACAAAATAGCATCTCTCACATTTTAACAAAGCTTATTCAGATTACAGAGAATTTACACATCAGTAAACATGAATTAGAGGCATCCCGTGTGTTGCTGTGCTCCCTGGCAGAATTAATTGCTAATAAAAATCCGAGCAGCAAATAGAACCTCACAGTTAAACATGCAGGGTGCTCGTCTATTATTCAAATAGCCGTCAATCATTCCTCCCCATGTTGCCGTACGACGCTAGCATCTTAGAGTAGTCAGTCTGGACAGTGTCCTGCAAGTGATTCACACTGGTGTTGTTACTAATCATGCCAAAAACCGAATTTAAAAGGCCAGAGGATAACCTGCGATACAAAAGACTTCAATAATCTCCTCTGCCTGACTACTATCCATCTCACTCACTTTCACAAACAAGTGTTTTTTACACCACAAACCGAGAGTCGAGTCAATGTTTGGCCATAGGCAATGAGTCAACATGCGTAGGCAGTTCTGAGGGAAAGACGGCGCTAGTTCAGGGTCTTAAGTAGAGAATAAGCCTAAAGTTAAAAAAGATGAACGGGAAAAACACAAATCTAGGCTGAGCTTTGAAACTGTACATCCAATGACATCTCAGTAAACGGTTTTATGAAAGCCATCGTCGCTGGATTGCAGTCGTTGGGCTGTTTTTCGCCTATCCACCTCCCGTTTATCCTTCTTTTTTTAAAGTGTGCATTGATTACTGAACATGCCTTCGGGCTCTAGAGGAGCCTAGCTATCTTCTCCATCAGTCCACAATCCCATCGCTCAACGGCTATAAATGTCTGCCAGCTTCCCTCGACAAAACTGACACTTTCTTTAGTACTCAGACAGGCTCTGAAACAAACCTCGCTCTGCCTCCGTGTCCCAACAATACCTCAAAGCTAACGTTTCTGACGCCGGCCCAGCTGGAATCCCGGCGTTTGTAGTCTAGCGAGCTATATGTATGTAAGCAGGGTTACATAATTATACATTAGTATAATCATACGGTGTGTGGTTGGTGTCACACAGATGGGCAAGCACTTAGGCGCCAGGCAGTTGACAACTTGGTGAATAACCCAGCGCTCTTTCAGAGACCGTGTACAGCGTGGCATTCGTATCAATGATATTAGACACAATTCCTTTTATGAGTTCAGACCTCGTCTAATGGAACTGAACGTCGTGGGACATAAAGACATCAGACGTGAGTTATGTCTTCGCTGCTCTTTCTCATAGTGAGCACACTTGTCACTGTTTCGTGTCAATTTCATGAGCTGTTACATAAAAAATATGTTAAAGGGTAGGTCGATTTATAGTCGCGGCACGCCAGTTTGTGACGCCTGCTGAGTGTCAGGGTGTGCAACATGGTACAGTTGCTATGAATGCTTATCTAATCAGGCCACTCTTTCTTGTGTCAGGGTGCACCTTATTACATTAGCCATGACATGGATCAGAGCACATCTAATTCAACTACGCGAACAAGACGGACGTTAAAAAGCAACGACGTGTGGGACAGCCTGAATCCAAATCCTGCAGGGGTGGCTGGGAGCTCGGAATGCTGATTTTGGCAACGGCCGGGCTCACAGGCAGGAATTTGCTGGTACAATTGGCTGGGATGAGATCAATGAGGCGCTTAATATAATAGCACATGTAAAACTGGCAAATCCATGAGAAATCAAGTGATTTAACTCTACATAAGAGCCGGTCTGTGAGACTTGGGTTTTCATCCTGCATCCAGACAGTATTTCATGGCGATTTCATTGCTGACTGTGACTCTTTTTCCACTTGATTGATTAGACACTAGCCTATTGATGAAAGTGATCTGGGACGGAGCTAAGGCAGTGCTCACAGAGAGGTTACATGGTTCAGTGGCCAGAGCTTTGAAAATGCGAAGCACCAGCAGCTGGAGTCTCCACTGGAGATGGTTTCGGACACAATACGGTGGGCTTCAACAGCCTATTTGTGAAAATGCTTCTGTTTTACATTTTTTTCTAATTTAACGCCATTTCTTTATGCACTTCTTAATGTTATGGATGATAATCAATAAAGCAATATTATATTTCTATACTATTTTGCATAAATACATTTCAATTGAAAGACTAAAAACCTAAAAGCAGTTTTCTGAAATGCTACAAATTAATTTAAACATCAAAGTATTTTAACATGCAATTTAAAAAGATAATTATTTTTATTAAAAACTAACTTTACATTAGCATTAAACGACAGCAAGTCATTTACATTTAAGAAGGAAATACTACAAACTAAAATCAATTATTCTTCAAATGAATTTGTAGCATAATATGACAGTGTGCAGTCTATAAAATAGAAGAATACTATTGTAATTTCTTTTCTATTATTTATTATGATTTCATCGATTTACCCCTGGTTTCACAGATATGGCTTAAGGCTAGTCCCAGACTATGTTTGAGCTTTCTGAACAGAAAAAAAATCTTGCTCTGGCATCTTAAAATATCTCAGTTCCATTTTTCTGTCTCAATATGCACATATGTAATGTTTTCTTCTAAGGCATTTTTAAAATATCTGCTTAAATATCTTAAGGCCTAGTCTTGGCTTAAGCTAAGCCCGGGCCAAAATGTTTATATAATATCAAATAAATTAGATCAGCAAATTATTTAATTAATCGAAATCTAAAATAATATTAAAAATAAAATCATATATACATCTACAATCTAAAAAATAGGCTTATATTACACCTTTATGTTATATATCAAATTAATTTACATTTTAAAATAGGATAAATGAGCAAAATTAAAAAGCCTAATATCAACCCTGATACAGACTGTGTTATTTTTGTGTGCTGTGGTAAGATTTATCTATCCATCTAGATGTACAAACACACACGCTAAACAACCTGTTCAGCTTTAGGTTCAAATAAAATTCTACATCTCTAAATCTTCTGACAGTGGCCTTTTGAACCCCACTGTACTTGCTCAGAATAAATCTGACACTGTCACAAGTTATCACTCACACCTTACGATGCAAATCTTGCACATCACTGTACATGAATTCTGTATACACAACACACAAAAGGGGCATGTGCCGTGTCACAGATTAGATCACACCGTGCATTTCCCTGCAGACCAGGCTCAGCTAATCTTGCAGCAGTGCACAGAAATCTCAGCGTTGGGTTTGAGTGATGTCAGTCAGCAACATGTGTATCCTGAGGCGCTCGTCGCCTGCTCTTTAAACACAGGACTATGAGCACGACTCGCATCTGCACTCCATGCAGCAGGCCACCAAACCTCTTTAGTGCATGATGAACCTTTAACAATACCCTTGCTTACATCTGTTATTGTTCTTTAAAGTAATTTCTGTCCCTTGCTCCCTGAAGCATGGTGGAATTGGAAGTGGCTGCTTTGAATAAAAGCCAAATTACTGCCTGTCCTTAGCGCACATTCACACATAAACAAACATGCACACTCACTCGCAAACCTATTTTACTCTTGAAACGATAGTTGATTACGATTCTTGCATTATCTTTTCTGATGCTATGATTAAAGACGGGGTGTTTCTGATTGTCTGGCCTGGCTGAGAGAGCATCGGATGCTCAGTGGTAATTAATCTTTCATAGAGTCAAAGTTAGCAGAGAAGTCAAAACAGGTACTGTCATGGTCTCCCAAACAGTGTGAGGTTTTTCATCTAAAACTGCTTTTTTCCATCAGCTTATGCATCTCGGTGCTCTCTAATAGCATTACTGTAAACAAAAACCTTGACCCTTTAGTACAAGGCTGGGAGGAGAACGCAGCAGTCAACACAAAAGGTTCACCGCTGCCATCTCTGGCCAGAATCAGGAACTGCACAAATAGAAGCACCAAACATAGTCGGCCAATTTCTACAAATTACTCCTCTGACCTCCACTTTCCATGTGCGATGGTTGAGAGCCAAATGATGGCAATTTCCCTCAAAATGCTCTCAGCTGTCTTGTGCTTTGGCAAGTGATATTGCAATCCCATCCGTTTAGATTAGCTACACTGAATAAGGAATGACAAAATGAACAAGGGATGTAGTTCGTGTAATATTTATAACGGGAGTTACTTAAATGTGCTTTATTGATTTTCCCATGCATACATCTCGCACCGGGGAACAACAGAAATGCATACTGGACATCAGAAACAGCGGTCGACTGCAATGCATTTTAAAGGCAGGCCTGTGCAGAGGTGAGAGTGATGGGTTTATTCTTAAAATTGAGAATCTATCTGATTGGTATGCATCATAATGGCCGTGCGCCCTGTCGGAGAATAAATCTATCACATTATTTTTCTGTACCACCACAAATCCAACACCAGTCAGCCAATGCAGGAATGACAGCAGTAATTTTCCCACTGTCCCACTGTGGAGGAGCCTCATCTCCACGACGCTGCACAGTCAGCGAAATATGGAGCGAGAGTGCAGGAGCAAAGCATCCATGCACGGCACACAACACACACACACACACACACACAAAAATGAAGCATATATCCCACATGAGGGACCAAAAAGATTCGAAGCAATGCTGTTTGGGTGGTCAGATTCAAGTCAGGGAGGCGATAATGCAGCCTGAGCAATTAGCCAAAACATGGAGACTGACTGGAGGAGGCGTGAGGATTTATGGCCAGCAGGTCAGCTCTTATCAGACCGGGGCTCTTTCTGACGCAGGATTAATGGGAAATGGTTTTTACATGCTTCACTGGTTTCCTGAACAAACTCAATGAATTCCAACAAAAAGTACATATTGAAATTATTGAAACAAAGGTATTGAATTTTCGTACAGTCTTTGCTGACATTATGTTAGGAGAAGAACTATCAGAGAGATTAAAGATGATCAAAAACATGTTGATAAATCCTGATATTCATTTTAAAAATCTCAAGAAGAGCATTTAGTCAATTTTTCTATTAATTTAAATCATATTTTAGTACTCAGTTTGTTTTGCATGCAAAGTAAATAAATGAGTGCAATTGAATCCAATACAAACGTTTTTGTTTACATAATATATGTGTGTATATTTATGAATAAAAATACAAATATATGCATGTAGACATTACATTTTTTGTTATGTTTATATGTTAAATAAATGTCTATATAATATAATATAATATAAAAGAATACGGATATATAAATGTATAAACGTAAATATTTTCTAAATATATACTGTATGTGTGTATTTATATATACATAATATATATGCACAATAAACACACATATATAACGTACAATTTTTTTTTAAATTATTATTTTGGATGCGATTAATCGTGAATAATTGTTTGTCAGTTCAAAAATAAAGAAAGAAATACAGTGGATACACGGAAAGTATTCAGACCCCCTTAAATTTTCGACTTTTTACTATATTGCAGCCATTTGCTAAAATTATTTAAGTTAATTTTTTTCCTCATTAATGTACACAAAGCACCCCATATTGACAGAAAAACACAGAATCTTTGCAGATTTATTAAAAAAATTATGTTTTAGCCAACGCAATATGCCTCACTGTTAAGACTGGCTATTGTAATATCAGTATCAGGTAAGATTACTCTTTCTGCACTCGGTTACATACGTTTTAATTATCAAAATAAACATGTGTTTACTACAAACAAAAAACATAATAGTTAAACTAAAGTAACCACCCATTAACATGGTTTTGCTGTACTAGCCATTTAGCTCCACCATGGTATTTATGATTATACTAATTGTAATCAATCGTTCAAATTGATTACAATTATAGCTACTGTATAGCAACGCATGCATACAGAGCCCGTGATCTCTGTGACGCCCAGGTGAACAAAACAGACCCTCTCACCTTTGTAATAAACACGGTAATGGTACATGAAAATTACGGACCACAGGTGGTAAGAATCAAAGCCCACACGTAGTTTAGAAAACTAGTCCCTAAAATATCAAGGTGAAAGTCATTATAGCTTGGGTAGTATAGACCCAGCTCCCAACACAACAACATATATAT
>JAUCMU010000021.1:7101945-7119069 GCA_032275025.1 Enteromius treurensis | reverse complement strand
AAACTTACACACACATGCACATACACACGCACACACTAAAAAAAGAATGGATGCAACACACCCGAATGAAGCACAATTGAATAAAACTGAATATAATCAAGAATCTCATTTTTATGTGTTTGTTTCAATGCTTAAAATAGATATGGTTAAGTACAAGGCCGCGTGACCATTTCAGCTCGTGATTGGCATTGTGCAGCGTTTCATACAATACGGCTCCATCCACTACACAGTGAACTCTGAGCTACAAGCATCATACATTGTCAGGATGAAAAATTAATCTTTTTGACAGCGCTCATAAATTCTGTATTGTCTCTACCTCCTTTGAGTTGCATCTTTGTATCTGTTGCTCTCGGTTTCATTTAATTTGCATGAGAAGGAGGAGGAGCTGCGGATACCGGGACGACTCCGACTCTAAAGGTTAATGACATTTTGACCTGCTGAAGCCATTTTTCAGGGCCCACGCCATTAGATGGCCTCTGATCCTCTGTAACACAAGGGGAAAAAAAATCCATATACCCATTTTAATCACAATATAAATTTTCACTACAAGGCAGGAAAATGTCATCCTGCTCTTTTGTTATTGCAAATCACAACAAAATATATGGTCCAGTCAACTGCGCCAAATCTCATGAAAGATTCATTTTCATTTTTCATCATTCCTTACAAAGGACCCCGAGGACATTCACGGAACAGCTCTTTAATACCCCGGCATAAAGAGCATCAATGCAGACTCCACTGCAAGCCGAGCCAAACCTCATTTAAACTTCTCTTAATCATCAGACTCAAAGCACAATCAGAAGGGCTGCATTCATCGCTGTCACCCGCCGCTGAGTGACCTTCATCAGACAGGCTGCCATGTCATCTCTGACAAGGCCGATTTCTCTGAGTGCACACCCACGCCGATGAAAGGCTCACAATGGCGGCGATGCTGAAATACTGCACATTAACATTCATTATTGACCCTCTACCTCTGTTCAGATTCTGTAATTAGATCTCCACCGCTGGACTCGATGGGAGAAGAGAGTAGAGAGAGCCTTGAACTCAGCATGTTAATGCTCCTCTTCCATCCATCTCCCAGCCTCTACGGTACAGCTGTAAAACTGAATGTGGTTTCAGGAGAACGCAAGCTGTTCGGGAGTGATTTAGCCATCCGTTTGGGAGATCAGAGATGTGGGGAGGTAATGAGGGTGTGACAAAGACCGGGGGAGCCATTAAACATGGGCGGAGAGGCTAAAAGAACCGGGACGATTTGGCACTCGGTTAGAATTTAGTCCCCTTGGTTCGGAAAGATATTTATGGGTACTCTGTTAGGTGCCTGTTTACAAATGACAGAAAATCACTTTATGATGAATGGAGTCATTTAAAACATGTTAATAAATGTCCTTTAAATAACATATGGTTAGACTTTGTCAGTTTATGTATTAATGTATTTGCTTTTTCAAGTCAAGTCCTCTTTATTTACCACAAAAAAAAGAATGACCTTAACTGTAATGGAGCAAATTTGGTCTAATGTTATATTACACAGTGATGTTATTCAGGAAATCTAAACAAGATGGTAAACCATTTACTTCAAAAAGGCTATGAGGCACATCGGATGAAAAGATCCATGCTGTTATGTTTTCACATTAAAAGCAACAGCTCAAACTCTTATTACCACACTTCAGCAATAAAAAAAAAAGAAAGAAATGGGGGTCAATGAGTTTTGTTATATAAACACTGCAAATGGAAACAGTAAGGACAATCCACATTATCTCTCCATATGAAGGATGGACTTTACTCAGTCCGCTGACAGACATTATTGCATTATTACATATATGCATTATTGAAAAATGTCTATACACACTCTTCCAAGCCTAGGGTGAAGTCATTATGTACATTAACAATGATGTGAGACAAATTTCATGTAATTTAATGAAAAACTATGCAAGTTGCGCGGCAGGATTTTGAACAGAGGTGCACTTTCTTGGACAGTGTGCATACAACTTATTCTTCTCTCTCCTAATACGAATGTTAATATACTAGCAATGTGCAGGGCTGCTGCACATCAAAATAATACTTTCTCAAAAGGTGAAATGATATGCAAATCATCAAACTGCCAACAAATGGAAAGTAATTAAGTAAGTAAACTGTATTCATGTAGCACCTTAAATAAAAAGCTTGTCCAAAAAGATGTCTTTAAGAGTTTTTTTTAAAGATTCTATGGAAACCAACGTTAAAGAAAGCGAGTTACAGAGCCTTAAAGTCACAACACAAAAAGCATGATCACCTCTAAGTCTTAAGGTCAAGGCCAGAAGATCTCAAAGACAACAACTCACTGTATACTGTAACGTAGGATTATGCATTGAGTTGTTGCCCAGCATCATATTCATCACCAGTCAATGAATGTAAGATAACCTGTGAAGATCTGGGGCAGGTCAGGTACATTAAATGTGTTTTTTCCCCCGCCATTATTAATTAAAGTAATGAGTTTAAACCAAACACCCAGTATATGCAAACAGACCTTCAAAGGTTTGAGGAATTTTACATTCACATAAATACTGTACTATGTACTTAAACAACTAGGTACTAACCCTGAACCTACCCCTAAACCTAACCCTACCCCATGTAGAAATCATATAATACCAGTACTTTTTTTTTAGATAAGCACACTGTAAATGCATGTACTGTAAAATAAAGTGCAGCCAAAAACATACAGAATGAAGTGGCCTTAATTACATTCTGTACTTACATTTAGATTAATCATTTGGTAGAACGCATTTATTGTGTACATACTGTACATGTTTTACATTGTACTTATTTTAAAACTAACTGTATCTAATTACATCTGTTATTAATTACATATACTGTATACATTGTTGACCCATCCCTTACACCTTGACCCACTCTTAAACCTACCCATACCTCCAAACCAGCACTAATCTGACCCGTGTCCCTCCTCAGTATCTGCAGAAGTGTTTGTTTTACAATGCAATATAAAGAAATTTAAGGCCACCTATTATTAAGTGGGACCAAATAAAGAAACAGAAATTTAAATTAAGAAAATAAAGAAATTTCAAAATATGATTTATTCCAGTGATAGTTTATTCCACTGTCGCCATTCCAAAAAACAGTTGCTGTGCTAAATAGAATTATTAAATAAAAGTATTACTTACTTAAAAAAAAAAAGGGGGTACATATATTAACAAATTGTTGCTGCAAATGAAAACTGTAAATTACAAGCTTCGTTCCATTTTTGCTTTTAAATCCTCCTAAAGTGGCACCATTTATTTCAGCTCCAAGAAAAAGATGGACTAGTGGAAATTAACTTGTGTGGTATCACACATGCTGTCGATTGCACTGATCCTAGAATATTCTTCTAGGTATATAATTAGCCGAGCATAAATTTAGTGAAATCTTTCAAATTGTTCTGCATTCCCCCTACAGGGTCAAATAAATAATTCTGACAGGGATTGAGAAATCAATCAGTTTGCTGAATTCTATTTGCATTCCAATAGTCGTCAATCTCTGAGGAAAACCCAAGCGGCATCCAAACAAAGCGTCACGCTGAGGCATATCTGGGCTGCGGAAGGCAGTTTAACTGAACTCAGACGTGTGATCTGTTCTGCTTCCCGCACTCTTTCATGCCGCTTGCCTTTTTAAAGCGTCCCACATCAAAGTGCGAATGTGTGGCAGTGGCTGCCATAAACACTCTGATGAAACAATTCAGCAAGTGTAAATGATTCCACAGAGGCTCTAATGCCAGTTCTAAGAGAAACTCTGCCTGCAGGAGTCCTCTTGGTTCCAGAACCTTTACGCTCTGCCCTTCCATCGTTTCTCTCTCCCTTTCAGGCGGTAGGCCGAAGTGACAGATGGAGGTGTGTGGCCTCTGCTTTCCAGCTTCCTACTTTCTCTTTAGTGTTTTATTTTGCCTCGTATATTTAATGGGACGCTCTATGGTGCCTCAGCCCTGACCTCACAGAAGTGCTGACTGGCAGTGATGGAGGGTCGACATGGGTCACCAATGCCTCTATCAGGCGCTGACGCCGTCTGTCAGGCCATGGCATGGAGAGGAAGATAAAGCAGAGCGAGAGATTGTGGCACAGCACTCATTTCAATGCCTTTAGTTACTCATTTGCCTGAGTAGCCAATGCCTCTTCGAACAGGTGGGCAGTTACAGTAGTTGACCACAGCGACAAGGAAAAAACAAATGACCCTGACAGAGAAGGAAAAATCAATCTGTTTGCAGTGAATTAATCTACATTACCACTGCAGCAGATCCCGCGACAACCTGGAGGAACATCCATTATCTTTTGTGCGAGGGACTCTGTTATTGGCTAAGTAAAATGATGTATTGACTGATAAAAGAAGCAGTGGTTAGCGCTACTCGCTGAATACCGTAGCTAGCCGGTCTTGCTCAGTGGTCCAGGCGGATGTTCGGCTTTCCTTCCTTTCCAACTCCCCAGACGAAATCGAAATCCCACCGCTCCAAGTGCATATGCTGACCGCAGCTATTGATTTTTACATTATTTGTATAAAAAAGGAATTGGAAGAAAGGCACGCAGTCAAACCTCCATTTCTAGAGAGCTAAAATCTGCACCTTGCGCCTGCACGGCATTAATTTGAATTGATCTGGGAATGACTCAGCATCTGTGTCAGATACTTCCTTGCATGTTGCAAGGAAAAGGGAAAATGGGAAAAACAGATGGCAGGAGGTAATAGACCCAAGGCAATATCCCTTTAGTTCTGGATGGTGTATTTAGAGAGAACATTAATACTCAGGATAAGAATCATGTTCAAAGAGGCCACGCTGTGGCAGATGGCCATTTTCTGCAGATCTACCGTGAGTAAGTGACACAGGCATTTCTGTATCCACAGACGTATGCAGCAATTACAATCTGAGTGGTGAGTGTCGAGCTCTAAATGGCTTTTTTCATTATCTGGCTAAATGGTTCAAAATGAATAAATTCATTAACTGTGTTTGTAATTCAAATCTCTCAGCCACTTGTGACGCTGAAAAGCCAAAGTGATGATATCACACCATCACTGCCGAAGCCCTTAAGCTTTTAAATGTCAGTGACCTGAGAAAATTCATTTGCACTGTATTGCTATTGCCGATACATTAGTGCGTCTCTTATTTGCTGCTATTTTCATCCGCTTTTTGCACCTTCAGTGCTTCTAAATAATTAACTGACAGTTCTTAGTGCTCTGCACATCATGAATGCAGCTCATTCCTAGTATGTTGTTACTCGGGTCTTTCAAGCTAGATTCAGTCCCCCCAAGGGGTCATTGTTTGTAATGCCTGATCTATCGTGTTACCATGCTATGCTCTTCTAATCAAAATAGCCTTTCCGCTTTTCCTTTGAAGCAGTGGAAGCTTCTCGTAGCTGTACTGCTACTGTAATTCACGCTGCACTGGCAGATGCCGACCAAAGCTGACAATTACTAGATTACAGTGCAGTACTTCACTTTTCAGACATTTCACGACATGACAAACAGCGACTGAACATTTCAGTCAGCAAAAACTAAAGCTGACCAATGGCAACAAATTTAAAGGGGGTATAACACCTAATTAATCCAGACTAACCTTTCTGGAATGTGAATTAGTCTTTAGCAGTACTGCCAATTATACAACAAGTGATGTTTGTAAAATTAGCATAACATTTTTATTATGATAATTATATTTGGTCATGTGTGGGGTATTATAGGAGAGCAGAATACTCAGCTATCACAGAGTTAGCATTATAACCAGTTAGCATAATGCTAAGAGGGCATTTGCCTGACAATCTAGCCTGCCAAAAAAAAAATTCCGGGAGATGGCACCCCTCATCTTAATACCAGCTGGAAAAAGGGATTCTCTCGCACACACTCGATTTCTGAGATATTGAATATAATTTGTAGGCGTCAGGGAGCTGCTATCAATAAATGGAAGACTCCTAGACCTTCTGAGAGAGGTTTTAGCTAATCAAAATAGCCTTTCCACTTCTCTTTTTGTAGCAGTGGTTGCTTTTCGTAGCTGTACTTAATCTCTATTACACTATGTTAGCAGTATCTTTGCTATTATTATTATTAACACTTAAATACTGATATTTTAATGTCAAGTAATGTGTGGGGCATGATAAGAGAGCAGAATTGTCAGTTACCACTATTCTAACAGGTAGGGTAGGGTAAATGTGAGCTTGCAAAGTAAGTTCAAAGTAAGAGTTCCAACCAGTTAACTTATTATGCTGCTCATGAATGTTTGATGGAATGATTTTGGGAAACACTGAATCGTTTAACAACAGAACTTGCGAATACAGTTGGCTAATGATGCATGTGGGAGACACATTGGTCTCTGATTTCAGTTTTTTGTTTTTTTTTTTCAGCAGGGACCATATGTAAAGGCAGATGGGCGTCCGGGATTTTGGATTCTTGTCTTAAACATAAGAACAGGATGCTTGTGCGGTGTTTACTGGCTTAAGAATGTTGAGTCACTGTGCATGTTTGCTCTGGTTAATCAGATATGGGAGACAAGATCATTCCAAACTTAGACTGTGCATATGTCCGTGCATATAATATACTGTAAGCATTGCTGTTTTAGTATTACAAGTTGCGGTACAGGAATGAAATAAAATGTATAACATCTACCACACTGATCTTGTGGCAGATCACTTCTACATCTACCACACCTCTAACACTTCAACCTCTAATCAGCAAAGGCCAGGGTTCCTGAATTAAATCACTGAGGGTGCTTCTGAAATGAGTGAAGGTGCTCTAGCTTTTTTTGCACATCAAAATGACATGTATTTTATTCTCATCTCTCGCTATGGTTATCACTGTCAATCATTGGAATTTGGATAGAGAAACCAGCATTTGTATTCAGACGTCAGATATGTCTGTCACTGCAAAAATAAATTGTAAATAGACACCCCAGGCTCTCCAGATCTGTTTCACCAATCTCAGTGTCATGATCAGCTGATGTGCCAGTCCAGCTCTGGATGAACTTTATGTGTCTTTCGCCCTGTCTTACATGCCCTTGTGATCTTTGTTGTGTTTTGTTGTGCCATGTGCTCTGTTTATTTACCTGTCAGCTTCCTCATGTCTGTCATTTGTAACTCTTCCCTCGTCATTAGCGTTCACTCTCTTCCAGCCGGGTTTTTGTCACGGTGTGTTTGATAAGTCACTGTATAAATTCACTCCCAATGTCTTGATTGTTTGTCGGATGTTAACGTTACATGTTGGTTAGTCTTGCTCTGCGTTGCTCGTGCATATTCGTCATTTTCTTTGTTTTGTTTTGTTTAAATAAATGTCAAAGTTTGTCTTGATTCCTGCCTTCGTGTCCTCTCTGCTCGGGAGGAAGCACGAGCTTTACGAGCTCTCACCGTGAAACTCAGTCTGTGTGTATGTAAATGCAACATGCATGTGTGTGTGTTTCCTACATACCTTTATTTATTGACTGAGTACATTCCTGTTATGGATCGTCTCTTGCAAACTTATTTCAACACTGAGTTTATGAAAGAAGATTACTTAGGGATGCTGCAACATTTGTCACTTCGTTTCAATGATCAGTGCGAGACCACTGTATCTATTCATGTAAATTAGTGTGAGCGTGTACATGCCTCACAGCCCATGTCCTCCACGCCTCAATATCTCCGTCTCCTCTGGTCCAGGTGGATCTCCCATGGCTGCTGCATTGTTTATGAGCAGCAGATTGCCATGGTGATAAGAAGGCCTCACCGGCACTCTAATAAGGCAGAGTGGGACTACTGGAGCCAGGCTGAGGGGCATAAGAGCCCAGGCCCCTGATGAGCACCACTCTGATAAGGTCGATGAATATGGTACATGCCTGTTGATGTTTGCAGAGTGCAATGAGATGCTCTCTCCCTCTCCTCAACGCAGCCTCGCATGCAGATTACTAATGCATTCGTCTGGGGAGGCAAAAGGGTCGTCAATACGTTAAAGTCGACGGCAGCCTTGAGCGAGAAGGATCTCAAACGGGAAGGGATAGAGGAGCAATTTCTAGGCAAATAAGGTTGAGAGAGATTGATGGTCAGATATTCGTAAAAGGTTCTGCTGAGTTTGTCTGTAGAGCAAGATCCTTACTGTGTGGCTTCCTGTTTACACAAAGAGCAAATTGGGGAAGATAGCGAGTTCAACAAATGTCTGAAAATGATCTACTACAGTATCATTTTTTACATTTTTTAGCGTGGGTGGAAACTTACAACTTTCTTTTGTGCAAACTTAAGGTTTGTGAAAAGCCATTCCCAAGCTCATGCGAAAGGTTAAAACTGTAATATGCTTTTAATGAGCTCCATCGTATATATAATATTTCATCATTTTCACTGCCAATACAACATGTAGTTCACGCACCAGTCAATCTGGAAAAAAACTGCGGTTTGGTGTTAATGGCCTTTTCCATCACACTACAACCTGAGCTGCCATCACTTGGAGGCAAGCGTAAAACTCACTGGTCTTTTGATTATCACTTAACCGTTTAACATGTACATTTGTAATAATTATATACCAGGGAGCCAGAGCTATCAGACAATGCCTCTGACTGCAAATAGGAGACGTACAGTAAGTGGGTGTATTTTTTTGAGAGTGTGTGCTGTGCATGTGGATATTCCAAGTAGACATGAAGCACAAAAGCAGATTTATACATTCACATCTGTTTGAGCTCCAGAGAATTAAAAAACTTTCCACATAATGCCCACTGATTATTTTTGTCTCCCTCTTGATATTGTTCTTAGGGAATTGAATTTCGTGCAGGTTAAAGTGTAGGTGGAAACTGAACCACTGGGCATGTAGACATAGTTAGCAACAACAAAACATGGACAATAAAGAGTTGCTGGCCATTTTAAAACCCTTGCTACTATAACACCAAAGGAGGGAATTCATTAAAATGTGCCTACTGTTTATTTAGACATGCTATGTTGCTTTAGCACCTTCACTGCCTTTTTGAATGTTCAGCTGAAAGATCTTTGGGGAGGTGCTGGGGGAAATTATTTTATATTCATTATGTCAATAAAGCAAATATAATGCATGATTTTTTTTTTACTTTTATTACTGCTGTGGGCATCTGATACATAATTAGACAGTAATTAGCTGCTGGAAACATAATCATTCTATGAAAATGTACATTTTGAGTTACTGCGTATGGATAGGGTTCATAATTAACACTCAATACGCAAAAAATTTGATGTAAATTTGACTTGGCATTGAAATAGACATAATGAAGTTAAGGGTGATAATTGAATTGCAATTGAATTTCAACAACAGAAAAGTTTGGTCCTTCACTATTTTTGTCTGAAATTTTGATTATAACTGCATTTGTAAATTCAACAGCACATTAAAGTTTTCTTTGTTACAAAAAATAATAAATAGGATATATTTTTTTTTCCACCACTTACTAACCTGCATTTACGGATCTTGTTCTCAGAGAGACCATGCCATTATCATCAACATCGTAAAAGCTTTTGTTGCTCTTTCAGTGGGATTTGAGGCTATTGACGCCTTAGAGACCAGGCTAATAGTTCATGCTGATGAGGAAGGATGAGAGAGCCTGATGATAATTCATAGACTCAGGAAGGGGTCATCATTGGCGACAACTGAACGTGATGACTGCATGGGCGATTGTGACTTACCGAGGGGACAACAATAGCTCCTAATGTGTCAGACACTCTGCAACTGAGAAAAACAAGTGCTGACACCATTTGTTAGCGAGGATGGAAAGAAAATCAGGTCTTTTCATGATACTGTGTCTGTGTATTCAGAAAACGGTCCTCACACCATCTCTACATGGCATCTAATGTTCCAATGCTGATGGAAGACATACAAGTGGCTTCTGAACATCCTGTAGAAAATGTAAAAGTCATTTGCATTAACATGCAAATAAGTCTAGACAACGTCCAGTACATGTCATGTGTGTAAATGTTAATTAATTTAAACAAACGATGCGATGTGAATATTGCATGCTGACATACTGTACCTTTTTGGGGATACTTTTATTTAATATACATTTTAAAAATAGTGAACAAAAAATGGTAAAAATATGAATACAATTATAAATATATTAAATATTTACATTTTAATATATTTTAAAGTCGAATTTGTGGCAAAGGTGAATTTTCAGTATAATGCCAGTCTTTAGTCTCACATGATGCTTTAGAAATATAGCTATTTTTGGGTTTAAGTAGATTATTATCAACGTTGAAATGGATTGTGCTGTTAAATATTTTTGGTGAAATTGTGTATACAATTTTTAAAACATTTTAATTATTTTATTTTACATTACATTCAAAATAACAGAATTTACTTAATGCATCCTTTCTGAATAAAATAATTATACATATATACTTTTTTTAATTATTAATTTATTTACATTTAGAGTATGCGTAAATGTGTATACACATCTGAATGAAATTATATTGAAATATGCCTATATGAATTGGAATTGATTGAAATGTAATTAAATGAGGTGCTTTTAAATAGGAATCAGACAAGCACAACTGTATCAATACCCAGTCCTACTTGGGTCCAGGTTTGAATGTGCAAGATTGAGATTTAAAAGTTATGGTTGAAGGGAAGAAGCTTCAGAAGACTTAAATTACAGGGAATGAAACGTAAGGGCTACAGTACTTTAATGATGCTGCGTAGCCTTTTTCATCATTTTTGCAGCTCAACAAGCCCAATCTTCAGTCATCTTGTTGTATAGAAAAGCAGCATCTGCTTTTGTGTCCCTCAAAAGACAAAAAGTCACACAGGTTGGGAATAGCATAACGGCAGGTACACGATGACAGTATTTTCAATAGTTACAATAAAAGTGATTTATTTACACAAAACAATAAACTGGCATAATAAAAGTCTCAAATTGCTCTCTGAAGCTGGTAATGTCTAAATGAAAGTATCCAAACAGCACACAATGTGACAGCTGTAATTAATGAAAGCAAATGTAACAAGCAAAATGACGGCTCGGTGTCAAAGTATTCGTGTGTTTATTAGTCCGTTAGTGTGTGAGTATGTGTGGCGCTCGAGTGGGCTCCCAGGACCCGGTCTAAATCTTGCAGCAGCCCTGGATGAGTGGAGCAGCTGGCCAAGGGGTTTGTTACGGTGTGCTGGGCTTCAAACAAGCACAGCCATCTGGATCTCCTCCACTCTGAACACTATCACATGCCTGCACAGGGGTGAGAACAAGGCTGTATTACTATCATAGAAACCGATAATGCTTCCTCCATACTTAGAGAAGCCACACGAGAAGGATTATGGGTATCCATCACCAGAGGTTTGATTCTCTATTGAGAGTGTTATTTTCCCCCGCTAGATAACAGAAGAATACGGCTAAGTAGTCTTAAACGTCTCAGGCTATTTGATGAGAGCGGAGCAGCAACCTTTTGTAGCGATTAGGAAAGCAGATCCTTTTATTTTTTTTAAGAATGGCAGCTGAAAGCCTCTGAAACTCTTCTCGCTTCGGAGGAGCTTGGCACATATCCTGCATGGTGTTAGAAGCACATAGCATTTCTGAAAAGATCATACATCCCCATGGGCTCCCCAACGGAACCAACACAGACCACAAAGAGCGCGATTGCGTAAATTAGACATCTGAACAGTTGCAAAAGAGCCGCGCTTGAACAACTGCCCAAATGTGGGCTCGCACGCATATGCATGCGGGGCGAGATGTTCAGTCAGTGACGTTCAGGGATCCAGGCAGATCGGCGAGATTACATTGAAAGGTTCTGTGCACCCCCGGCCTGCCTGCATCTCCATCCTGAGTGGCTGCGTAATTGATTTTTGCTAGGCTTGTCGCTGTTGTTTAAGAAGTGATAAATGTTGAATCAGGTGTCCTGCGTTATATGCGCTCTGGAGAGCGTCAGCTCCTCTATAACTCTTCTGTCTGTGTGTGGAAGCCTGAATGACCAGATTTAATGGCTTCTCTATCTTTGCCATAGTAAATTACGCTCCAGCACATGAGAAGGATTGTCCCCTCTGCAGCTGATACTTTACAGCCAATAATAACTGAAACAATCCCTTAGGGAGAATGAATATTGGTCTGAAAGATGTGATTGACGTCGCCTTTCAAAACAGATTAACGTGCGGTTAACATCAAGAGGATTTAGGGTATAAGAACTTGTCAATCAAACGCACACGTTTTGACCCGAAATTGGCTCTCATAGTCTCTTAAAGTGATGCCAGATGCTGTTAGTTCTGCTTCGATGTATCAGCAATAGGGCAGATGTTATCAAAAGAAATGGAGTGTAATGATGCCAAATATGGCATTTTCAAGCTTTAAAGGGATCATGCCGATGGAATTTATTCAACCTCGTGTCATTTTAAACACATATGAAATTAGTTTTATCCGTGGAACACACATACTGTAGGATATGTTTTTTTTTAGAGAAACTAAACAGAAGCACCATAAAAGAAATGCATCACCACAGGTGCCATATTTGATTTCAGATTTCAGATTAACAGCCAATAGACAATAGCTACAGTAACAAATATAAACACATTGGACTTGAGTTGATAGCTTATTGCAAAATACACACACACTATATAGTGCATCATGGGAGCGGACAGGCACTGAAGAGTTCTTTTCCTGTGATAAGCTTATTTCGGTTTTAATTTCATTGCTGAATAATGTAGTTTCCAACCGGCGTTTTTCTGTTAAACAAGATTATTTTAAAAATAAGTTGAAATAATGCAGGCTAATGGCTTCAGAAAAAGCATATACTATTGATTAACAACCTCGAAGCTCAACAGTAGGATTGTCTTTAAGGATTTATAGGTTATCGTTAACAAAAAACAATTCCCCTGTGGAGAAAATTAATGGGATTTTTGCTTCCGAAACCCACCTACTGCAATCCAATGTGTATTAAAAGTAACTGCAATGCAAAAAAAGATCCTTTCGGACAAACTGAGCTTCATACATGTTTGTAACAAAAAAATAGGATTTTTTGCCTTGAATATTCCATTAAAGGCTAGAATTTCCCCATGATGAGAAAAAAAGCTTTTCAGTGGGGCCTTAAAAGTCAAACCACGCAATTTACTACCCATTACAATCAGGCCATTAGTAGCAGTTCGACAATAACTGGCTTCTAACAATAATGGCTCAACTGTAGGCCTATACTTTTACTATTACTGCATGCTTCCAACACAAATATTTTATGCAAGCACAGTACACGCATGTACTGATTTTCTAAACAAAACATTCATTTTAGTGAAGGACAGCTTATTTGGATCTTCAGCGGACCATCCAGAATTCGATTTAGCCAATTGACAAGAGCCTTGACTTCTTGACTAATTTCTGTCCAGCTGAGTAAAAAATTGACTTTACAGATTGCGACTTTTGTGTTGTTCAATAGAGTGTACTTGTTGACTATATATAGAAGGCAAATAGGTAAACCACATCTGACCTGTTGGAAACATGACGATAAAATAATTGGCTCAAATGTCAGGAAGAACGAACTGAAGAAAGCTTTCAGACAGTTGCCACATTCTCCAAACAAACACCAATGAACGCACACCAAAAATAGCGATACACAACAGAAAGAGGGTTGTTTGGTTAACTGAAGAGCTAAGCTGCATGCTCGTCTCCCATATTAGCTGACATTTACATAGTATTATAGATTTTGGCAAGTGTGGGAAGTAGCTGTTATCTGGGTGCAGAACCGGCGGTCTAATTAAGATAAAGTGCTCTTGATATTTAACAGAAAACCTTACGCACATTATAGTAAGGCCTAATGTCTACTCTGCTATTATACACAATATTTCCAATACAGTCCGTTATGGACTAACGGAGAAGAGTTCATCGAGCAGTGGCATTATTAGACCATTTGCTCAAGCAGTCGAAAACAGTGTTGATGGCGCAGTGGAAGATCATCCCAGCCACAATTCCATTTTACTGCATGCAGCATGCAAAATAATTTCTTTCACATTTATTTAAACGTACCATTAGCTTTCCTGTATTTAAAAGGAACATCTCCCTGAGGGGTAAGGTGATGTAGATTTTGTGTGACAGGGGCTGCTCAGCAATGCTTTTTTCTACTGAACACATCTGACTGTGAATCACGCAGAGCGAGGTTTAGAGGTAAACGGGGAATTCGCACAAACATTTTCATTTCGGGAACAAATGATTATAATTTACCTATTTTAGCATGCAAAATGCAAATGGGGGTATCAAAGACTCTTAAAGGGAGTAAATCCCTTGGAATCTGCTCTGCATAATGACAGTTATTTCTTTTTCCGTCGTTAATGGCAACGGCAGAGTAGCGTGTGATGTTTGTGTATGCAAGGGAGCCACGATCAGAGATTATTTTGCGTATTTCTCTGCCGAGAGGCTAATCAACAGACAGAAACAGGGAGTCAAATAAGGCAGCGAGTGTGAGGCGTATGTACGCGGGTGAGTGTGCGAGAGCCTGTGTCAGGAATACAAATGAGACACAGCCTTGTTTTAATCTATAGCGGTTAACGGTTCTCGCGTTCTGGCTTCCCGAAAGCCGAGCAGTCAGCAAACAGCTCAGTGCTAAAAACAACAACAGTAAAATGGATCTCTTTCAACTGTAACACCAAGTGAGAGTTAATTACATATTCAAATCCTCCACATCTATCATCTTCATTGGATTGTAGCTGTATTTTGTTTGTTAAGCAATCATTAGTTTAATTACGTGCAGATGCAGAGTAACCACTGTTTTATTGAGCTTGTTAGTTTAGTTCAGGGATTACAAACACAGCGTGTGGGTAATATGATACAAAAGATGCCAAACAGAAGTCTGAAGATCCCTTGGCGTACGGAGGAATAAAGAGACTTGCTCTGATGTTTATGTCTGCTCTCTTTTACTGGCGCACTTTCAAAAATTCCAGTTATATCAAAATCTGACATCAAAGTTAAGCGAGGTGGTGCTGTCACTTAAGCTCTTACTAAAAAGTACTGTTTTCTTCATCAAAAATTATTTAGATTTTAAAGGATTAGTTCACACAGGGATGCCACAAAATGTGTTCACCCAAAAATGAAAAATTCTGTCATTAATTACTAGGGTTGGGTATCGTTTAGGGTTTTTTCGATACCGGTGCCAAATCGATACTTTTAAAACGGTTCTGGTGCTTAAACGGTGCCTGAATCGATACTTGAAAAATAAAAATGGTAACACTTTATAGTAACTGCACACTATGAATCATTAGTTAAGCATTAGTACACAGTTGGTTCATCCTTTATAAAGCATTGTTCCAACATTAATAGTCATTAGTAAGCAGTTTATAAATACAGCTATAAATGCCTTGTTCTTGATTAATAATCATATCTATTACAAAGCAGATTTAATGGCTCATTATCTTCCAGACAACTGAGACGGATAAAAAACTATTCATTTCAAGATGCAAATTTTTTTTTGAAACTGTACAACTGTTCCCTTGAAGGATTTATCATGAAATTGTATGAAAGGGTTAAAAAGTATAAAAAGTCTATTCATAAAGTATCTGAAAAAGATCTAATCTATGAACAATGCATTAAATTACATTAAATAAAGACAAAATCAATAATTAATGAATAAATAAAATAAGCTTAAACAGTAACTAACATATGATCCAATGCTGTGTCTCAAGTCAAGTGAATGAATCCTCTTATTACAGGCATCCAATACTAATGCCCCACGACTGTTTGCACGAGCAGATGAAAGAAGAAGAAACGCGCAAGAATAATCGCGTGCAGATGACATATCATGTGCACGCAAGGGTTTGAAAAGAGCTCGCGGGCTCCCGTTTCTTCGCATATAGATCCGTTTTCCTCTCGCAGAAATGATTTACCGCACGCGCCAGCATCAGTGGTGCGCTCGCTTATAGATGGCGTAGATTTGTTGGGTTTGTCGTTCAGGCACGCCACCGAAATCCGCGTTTTGATTCGGTTCGGTACATACCGGTTACTTTGCTACTTCGGTACCCAACCCTACCCAAACCTGTATTAATTTCTTTCTTGTGCTAAACACAAGAAATTTTGAGTAACCAAACAGTAGCTGGTTCTCATTGAATTTAATACAGTGTTCAACAGAAAAAAGAAACTCATTCAGATAAAAACGTGAGTGAGTATTTGATGTATGTAGTGTAGAAATATATACCGTTTCCCCTTTCATGTTTGTTAATTCAATACTGCTGAATACACCTCTTCCTGAAAAAAACAACAACCTTTTTTTAAAATTTATATTATGTTTATTTGTAATGTGTATCTATTCGAATAACACAGATAAAATGACAACAAGTTTTGTCATAGCTCATTTTGGCCTACATATCTGCCTAGGGCTGCAGCTATTGAATATTTTAGTAATCGAGTCTTCTACTGAAAATGTCATTGAATAATAGGATAAAACGTTTCTGCTTAATTAAAGAGCAATATTAAATATGCAAGAGAAAATAAAAATGAACTTAAAATCTTGAAATGAACAACTAATTGGCTTTTTTGGACAAAAATCTACATTTTATTTATTGATGATATTTATAACATTTTTAATATTAGTTTAAAAAATATTAGGTGAAATATTATTATCATACAGTAAGTTCATGGCTGTGCATTTATAAACCCTATTTATCGCAATCAAACTCAAATGACCACACCTGTTGTATTGAGCACATTAGACAATATATTCAACGTTCAGTATTTAAACTAACGTATCAAGTATTTATCAAAAAAAAAAGTATTACATGTTTAATTGTAAAAGCCCTGCAAACTTTATTGACGGTAAACTCCCTTTGATAAGTAGCCGTGGTATAAGCTGATAAATATTCACACCAGTGATGCGCGGGTCAATTTGTTAACAACCCGAACCTGACTGACGTTTTCCACTAACCCTGCTGTCTAGATGCATATTACTGATGAATGCAATGTTTATGTTTCGACCCCGCTTGAAGAATTCATCAGCAGGTCAACTGAGAGAAAGCCCACTTTTGGAAATGTGTGAAAGCCCTTAGGAACGCAAACTGTTGATATAGCATTAATAAATGTAATATGTAATAAAGGCTTGACGTATTCATTTATTTAGTTTCATTTCCTTAATTAAGATGCTGCATGTGTTTATCCAGTCTAATCAAAGTGTCCCCCGACTTTCCCAACAAAAATCCCACCCCCTCTCAGAAAATACATAAAACTGACATTACTGAGCTATATGCGTTTAAAAGTAACCTATTAAA
>JAUCMU010000021.1:7084780-7101845 GCA_032275025.1 Enteromius treurensis | reverse complement strand
TTTTTAATGTGCCCCTCTGGTAAAACACTGGCCCCTTCTTGGCCCCCCTAGTAAAATTTGTCTAGAACCGCCACTGCCGGTTACTTAGGTACCGGTGCCATACTGGTACCGGGTTTCGGTACCCAACCCTATTAATTACTCACTCTCATGTCGTTCCAAACCCATAAGACCTTTGTTCATCTTCGAAACACAAATTACGATTGGCTATAGACAGCAATGCAACTGATATGATCCCAGATCCAGAAACGTAGCAAAAACACAGGTAAAAATGTCCATGTGACAACATAATTTACTTACGTCTTCCGTCACGCTGAACGCACCGTATATGCATCCGGATGAAAGCACACGCATGTACTCAATTTGCGGTTGTTTACACCTAGAAGAAAGCGTATGCAGTAATTTTCTCTAAAATGGCAGAAGACACAAGTATAGGAGAAGAATGGTTGAGTAAATTATGCTATTTTTGTTTTATTTGCACAAATCGTCCTGTAGTTGATCCACTGATGTCACATGGACTTTTTTATCAATGTTTTTACCAGGTTTCTGGACCTGGGATCATTTAAGTTGTGTTGCTGTCTATGGAGGGACAGATGGCTCTCTGATATCATCAAAAATATCTTATCGATAGTCTTATCGAAGAGTAGCTAGTAATTAGTGACAGAATTTTAATTTTTTGTTGAATTACAGTAACCCTTTAACATTTAAAAGTCAATATCCATATCCATAAAAATTTTGGCGACAAATTTCCAACACTATTGTATCAAGAAAATGGTGGCTTTATTTTATGGTCCAATTGTTGCTATTAACAAACCATTACCTATGACTTTTGCCTCAATAAATTTGCTGCTTATTAATAGTTAGTAGGTAGTTGAAGGTTTAGATATTGGGTGGGATTAGGGATGAAGAATATGATCATACAGAAAATGTGCCGCTTACTAATAAACAGCCAATGTGGTAATAATAGGCATGCTAATAAACAAACAGTTAATAGAAAACTGTTGACATTTTGTGACAAACTGCATCAATAGTGGTGCACAATATAAGTTGTTACAAAGGCAACCTGCCATTTAACATCCCATTATAGGCTTTTTAGTAAAACATAAAAAAATAGTGTGAGAACCTTCCCAATTTAAATCTGAAAAAAACCCACAGTGCATAAGAAAATTGGTACATTTTGACATCTAAAAGAGCCCCAAACTGCAGTAATGACTCTCTTTCTTAATTCAACACTGTGTTGCTCACATCCATTCTGCCTGTCCGTTCCTTCTTTATGCCCTTAATCTCCAGTGTGCTGTGTGTTCGATAAGGAGAAGTGGCTTGGTGTGAAGAGACTGGCTCTGCTAAAAGGAGAGGTTAATAAAGGGGCCATGCCTCCCCATCCATTCGGTGTCAAAGGCCCTCATCTGTGAGGAATGTCCAGCTAAGATGTTTTAACTGAGAAAGCAACAGAGGGAGAGAGCGAGTAAAGGGAGAGGAAGAGATAGAAAGAAATTCGGCCATCTTACCATTAACACCATGAAAGCTTCCAAATGCCTCCTTCAGAGTCGAGATGTCTACATAGATGACAGTTTATTAGTTTAACAGTTTAATACACAATCTATTTAATCGTCAAAGCTGCTTATCAAACCAAATAAAACATGCCTGAAGTGAGTGTGTGTGTGCGAGGGGGGTCTGCTATATGTCGTTCACCGCCTTTCAGAAACAGGACACAGTGGCTAACAAATTAAAACAACGGAGTTGAGTGCATATCCTACATATTCAATGCAGTTTAAAGTGAATGAAGATAAATGAGCACATTTTAACATGTCAAGCATTTCCCAGCTGAGACTTCTCATGTCTAGAGGTGCCTTTTGATTTATCATAGACTTCCACTGCAATTTAAATTCGACTGCGAGATGAGCCAATCAAACAGGATCAGAATATATCAACATGAAAAAAGATACATGGTACATGTTTACACGCCTGCATGTACATACATGCACACAGCAATAAGTCAGTGCATCAGTTAGAAGCACACCTTGCCGCAGGTCGAAAGCCCAGAGGTCTTTATTATAGCGTGTGCTCATCATTACCATAACAACTGTATTACTAGAATAATCCTCTCCAGGCACAGACACGAACAGCTTTTCATAATCTCACTAGACTTGACGTATCTACTAGTGCTACTCCAAACTCTAACTTTTCTCTCCCTTAATGACCCTGCCTGTTGTTGAGCAAAAAAATAAAAATGTAAAAATTAAAAATTAATTGACTGAATCCATTTTCTCCTTTAATTCTCCAGAAGTGTTTAACAGTAATTAACATGTTCCAGAAGGCATGCTGAAGTACTTCACCACACAGTATCACAAAGAAGAAGCAGACTGGCAAACAAACCCAATACAGTGAACCAAACCAAAGTTTTTTTTTAGTCCAACCAAAACCATAAAAAATTGGTAACCGTTTAGAATAGGGAACACTTATTCACTATTAACCTTTTCCTTAATAAATTCCTAATTTGCTGCTAATTAATTGTTAGTAAGGTACAGTAGTTGTTTTAAATACTCGGTAAGATTAGGGAAGTCGAATATGTGCTAAATTTGTACTAATAAATGGATAATATTCTAGCAATAAACATGCTAATAAGCAACACATTAACATGAACAGAATAAGATCCCTTAACAAAGCCCAATACCTAAACTTAACAACTATAAATAAGCAGCAAATGAGGCAAATTATTCAGCGAAAACTCTTAATTAAGAGGTTTCTCCTATAGACAGCAAACATCCATACACTATCAAGGCTCAGAAACATAGCAGTGAGATCACTAAAATAATCTATCAGTGGTTCAACCATAACTTTACGAAACTACAATAACAGTAAATAGTGTTCCCTAATCTAAAGTATTAAGAAAACTGAAACTACAAGTATAACTAAAACAGAAAAAATAACAACTTATTAAAAATATTTATAATAACTATAACGGGATCTCAATCATACTAAAATAACACTGTTGCAAACTGCCAGCAGTCATACACAGAGCTCATCTCTAGATGACTGACATTTTTTAATAAACACTTGTTATACTGTATACGTCCGTCTTAATTAACCATAAAAACAGCCTTCGAATCGCTACCAATGGCAGGCAGCGAACGGGCTCGTGGGGGAGATCAACAAATGAGAATCTAATGAAAGTGTGAGCTGCCTGCTTTTCCTCTGCCTAGGGGACAAAAGCACGAAAGCCCTGAACGCTCTCAGTGAGCCGCAGCAGGAGTTAGAATGCAACAGTGTGGAGTATTTACTTCAAAAAGCTTAATTAGGTCCAAACTCAGTGAGCCACCACGGTAGAGCTGGTACCAAGGGAATAGAGCCTACGCCTGTGCGATTTCTTCCCAAACAGAAGAAACGAAACACCCCACAATAACACTGACTAAAAAATGCCTAACCTTGACTGGACAAGTGACATCATAAAAGACGTAGGATTGACATCAGTAAGTGTTATTGTGAAGGATGCAGTGTTTTAAAAGCTGTAAGGATGGACCTTCTGACGTACCGAGAATGATCACTGTGCAAAAGTTGGATTCCATAGAAACTGTGGGTGGAGGAGGACAGATTAGCATACGAACACTGTGATGCCCTCTACTTTTCATCCTGCACCTATCCTCCTGGACCTGGACTCTATTAATCATATTTAGTTAGATCACTTCCCCAGAGCATCTCCATCCCAGGAGGTTACGAGCAAGAGAGCAAAGGTGGAAATCTACATTAGACCAGGGAGAGTGTAATTATAACCTAATGATATAGCATTTATACAAAAATGGAGCATTATGCAAACGACTGCAGTGAATGGAATTTTTTGTTAGTATGACATTAGTGGATTTATTTTAATATTATTCAATTAGATATTCTTAAGGGGAAATTAGTACTATTTAAACGATTTTTGCAAAGAAATCCAATGCAGAGTAAAAAGTGTGAAAATAGAGGAAATTCTTCCCATGAGCATCCATTCCCCACACCAATTCTCTCTAGTAGAAGAGAGGATCAGGTGGTGGGCTTCCCGTTGAGAGACAGACCCATATGGTGCAACACATCAAGCCCACAGACATAACCTACAAAACGTGTGGGTGTACCAGGATACAGACATTTCTAGACAAGACCAACTGCGTCATAGACATAGATTTGAAGGACAGTAGGACATGATCCTCTTGAAAAATCCTATATTTGCAACTTGCAAAAACAGGGCTTTTGAATAACTCTGAAAGTACTTTCCTACATCCAGATGTTCCCTGTGACATTAAGGTTAAATACTTGGTCTCCATCCATCCACATATCCATCACTGTTTGTATAGAGTGTTACTTTTTTCAATTAGAGGACCCCTATCATGCAAAATTCACATTTGGACATAAATATGTGTACATAACCACCTTCATTTACTCACTCCTTTTTGTAATGCCTATAAATCAAAAGCAGTGTCTCAGTATAAGATGTTCGCATAATCTGTAAAAAGTGACATTACTTTGTACAAACCCCGCCCATAATGTATTATTTTGCATACATTAGGTGAAGTCTATTTTGAAAATAAAATATTATGGCTATGACAATTTGAATTATTGAAAGTACAGTTGAGTTCACATCATGTGTAAGGACCCTGCAAGGTGCTCACTAAGTAGCAAAAATAATAAACTTATTATTACTTGAGAATTAAGTTTTATTTTAGTATGCTGGATATGCATTCAATAATATCTTCAATTAACAAACTGATGTAAATCACATTTCATGGTTTTAAGGCAAGAACTTTTACACTGGTCAAAATCTTACATCAGCCAGAAACAGAGCAAAATAATAAAAATGTATATTCCCACAAAGATTTCATCAATTTGCATAACTTTCCATTCCTAAGTTTTCACTGACTGTGGGAATCTAGCATATACGTATCTCTAGCTGCAAAGTCTTGACTGCTAGAAATAGTTTGCTAATGAAGCAGCCATATACAGTGCGCTATCTAACCTGTCCATATATATTTTTTTCCACTTAAATTAACAGAAAAGTGATCAAATTAGCATTGCAGACGGCACAACAGGGTCACAGGTGGTTTATAATAATAGTTTAGTGAATGTTAGATTCATTTTGAGAGTGCAGCGCAATACAATGTAGTTATAGGCAAATTAGGCAATTAAGCAAATGAAGCAATGCAAGAGGGAAGGACAAGACACTTGGCACAGATCCACAATGTCACAAATGCACACAAAACAAACATCTCCTATGTCCATTAGGACATTACGTGCACCTGACAAAATGATACTTATTTAATTGAATGACTTTATTTATGAGTAAAATACAAAATCAGCCTACACTTAACTAAACCAATGTAACTGCTGAGAGACACGTGAATGGTTGAACTCTCACACAAACTCCCAGGCATTTCATGGGAAACATTGTGAGGGCACGACAACCGTTTTAGATGTTTTACTGTCAGAAGGAGGTTTATCCAGAAATGTCAGCATTCTCCATCGCCTTGGATAAAGTGTCATGCCGAGATAAAGCAGTAAACCCTCCTACCTCTGATCCATGCTGCTGTTTCTTGCTCTCAACTTCAAACAGCAGCATGGCCCCTGAGGAGACCGTGTGTGGCCTCTGCATGCCTCAGACCCGGTCAGCCCTTCTGGCACCAGCATCTTCCGCGGAACTGTCTTAAGGACAGAGAGACAGAAAGAACAGAGCCCACAACACCAATTATCTAATGGGGTGCTAGAGGCCCTGACAAAACAGCAGCAGGAAGAATCCTTTTTCTTCCTTGCATTTCCGTCTCACTCTCTCTCCATCTCACCTAAGCTTTGTCTGTCTGCCAATCTTGGTGAGCGGCTGCTTTGCCATTGTGCTCTAATTTCACTTCCTGTTCATAAAGCTTATCTCTTATCAAGCTATTTCAAAACTCTTGCTTATCAGGGTACAAGCTATTCATACATAAAGAAATAGTTCACCAAAAAAAAAAAAATTCTCTCATTAATTATTTACACTCATGTTGTTTTTAAACATGTAGAATTTTCGTTCAGATTCGGAACACAAATTAAGATATTTTTTAATGAAAGCAGAGAGCTTACTAACCTTGCATAAACCGCAAAGCAACTCAAACATTCAAGGTAAGTTGGTAAGGACATCATTTAAAGGGTTAGTTCACCCAAAAATGAAAGTTTAATTACTCACCCTCATGTTGTTCCAAGCCCATAAGACCTCCATTCATCTTCGGAACACAAATTAAGATAGTTTTGATGATATCAGAGAGTCATCTGTCCCTGCATAGTAAGCAACACAACTGAAATGATGAAACAATGGTAAAACACACCACGTGACATCAGTGGATCAACCTCACTTTTGCGATTCTACGAGAATATTTAAAATAAAACAAATATAACATAATTTACTTTTCTCCCCTGACTGACATCTTCCGCCATGCTGAACACACCCTATACGCAAGCTTTAATGTATTTAACTTTTACATCCGGGTGAAAGCACGTGCATGTTCGTTTTTTTTCTTTGCGCAAAAAAATGTTTTCTCCTATCATCACAAAACGTCAATTGACCCACTGATATGAGTTTTTTTCACTACATTTCTGTATCTGGGATAATTTCAGTTGTATTCCTGTCTATGGAGGGATGGCTCTCTGATGTCATCAAAAATATCTTTATTTTTGTTCCGAAGATGAACCGAGGTCTTATGGGTCTGAAACGACACGATGGTGATCAATTAATAACAGAATGTTCATTTTTGGTTGAACTAACCCTTTAAATAGTCCATGCGACATCGGTGGTTCAATCGTAATTGTATTAAACTACAAGAAGCTATGTCATGGGAACTATTTAACAATGTCCTGTTCCTTTCTGGACCTTGAGCATTTTTAGTTGCTCTTAGAATTCACCAAAAATATCTTAATTTGTGTTCCAAAGATGAATGAAGGTCTTACAGGTTTGGAAGGACATGAGGGTGAGAATTTCCATTTTTGGGTGAACTATTCCTTTAAGGTTGTTAAACTACAATCAAGCAAGTCATTTAAAACTTCAGATACTAGCTATAAACAATCAGTACTGAAAAAGGCTACTAAGGAGCAATCTTTTTATTTTTATTATTTTGTTATTTCAATATTCAGTTACATTGCTTAACACTCACTTAACAAAAATAAATCATTTGACCTTGTATGACTTTTATGATGGGAGGTGACAATGTTTTTTCATATTTTTATTCCATTACATGACTTTTCCAGCCACAATAGGCTTAACTAAAAATGAATCATAAAACGTGCCTACAGTAAGTCTATTAATCATTTAAATCATCTTGAGCCAACCTCAGATGGTTGCTAAAGCCCTGTAGTGGGCTCCAGCCCCTATTTGAAAACCACAGTTTTAGATTATTATTCCCAACACCAGCCCTCACCAATCACAATAGTTTAGTCAATAACAATAGCACTAACAAATACAGAGAGAGAGAGAAAAAAACCTTGTTAAATTTAAACATGAGACAAATGATAAGATTTATCA
Organism: Enteromius treurensis; assembly: GCA_032275025.1. Taxonomy (NCBI): domain Eukaryota; kingdom Metazoa; phylum Chordata; class Actinopteri; order Cypriniformes; family Cyprinidae; genus Enteromius; species Enteromius treurensis. The sequence goes on along the minus strand of JAUCMU010000021.1, from coordinate 7,094,335 downwards.
AAACGCACAGAACTTTAATTATAATAAAAATACGCCTACATGCTTAGTATTCAGCGGACAATCTGCTCTACAAAAAGACTGCTGTTTGTGTGTTCAGACAATATTGGTTGTATTTGTCCATCTTTCTAAAATGCTGCTTGGACAAGTTTATTTTACTCATTTCCTTTTCATTCACATGTTTTCCTAAAAAATAATGTTATGTGCCGTAATCATGACCGGCTGTGAAAGGCTGAAAGGAATTTAATTGAGCTAGCATTACCCTCGTGCAAATTGTGGAGCAAAAAAAATTAGCACAGGCAGCAGTTCGCTTTGGAGATAATTCATCAGAAGATGAAATGCTTAATGCAAAGAGCGTAATTTGTAAAGATAAACGTGCATTTCCTTCTCCATGCACTTTCACACAGATTTAATAGAGCTGACAGCGCAAGAAAAAAAAAGAAAGGGGGAAGTGGGGGTGAGTGGGAGAGAAGATAAAGCCTCTATTTTGCTTCTCCTGCTGTACATTCACCGCTGCTTCTGCGTGTTGCAGAGAGGGAACCGCTGACACACGCAATGAGAGGAGGTGAGAAATTTCACCACTGACAATGGCTAGACTTGTGATGTATTAACAACGTTTGCACCCTCAACATGTTACTACTTCAGAGTATTCAGCACCGCCAGACAAACTAGATAATGACGAGAGACAGATGTAAATATACAGATGTTTAAGACGTATTGTAGGTGTATTTAAAGAGAAAATTCGAATATAGCGAAGGCAGCGATAGCCTACAGGTCTTTGACTGAGCGAATGAAGTTGTCAAAGGGAAGCCATTTTGAGTTCTTTCTCTCCCTCTCTACAACGATAACCATTGCTGCCCTCCCTTTTCCCTCTTTTCTTTCCCATCGGAGAGAACCTGCTCTATGATGTTTGCTATGCACGCCATAGCCGTGACAACGTCTCAATAGCTCGGTTCTCCCTGATGATCAATGGTGTGTCAGAATGACTAACTGAATTAGCTGAGGAGGTATGCCATGTTAATCTCCATCAAAAGGTCACTTTGAATATGAGCATAATTTGCTCTGCGCTGGTGTCGCAGAAAAGAGGACGAGGAAACTGAATCAAGGCTTTTGGTGCCATTCAATTTTTTCTTTAAAGGTCTGAGTTGTGACAAACCGCAACAAGTCTGTCTTTCCCTGTCAATGACTCAAGACTAGTCATACTAGCTCGGAAAATCTTTAGCCAGTGTTTATTTTACCGTGTCATCCTGAGGCATATTTCACAGCATGTGGTGTAAAGACTAAAAGCAAACATATGTTCGGTTTCTTGAACATTTTATTGTGTGTTAGCATGCTATCATGCTAGAAGACCTTAATTAGGCGATATCAGTCCCACTTTATATTAGGTTTCGCTATTGACCACGATTAATTAACAGTAAAGGTTCCGCTAAACCAAGTTTTTCTGTAACACAGAATGGGACTATTGCAGCTTGCGCAAAACTAAAACAAAGTTACACTAGAGGTGCACCGGCTTAAATGACGCACTTATAGAGACACGGACAACCGAGGCTACTACACGCATTATTAACTGTGACAGAGGTCTAAACAGATCCTTTATTTCCACCGGAGAACTGTCTGTCGCTGGTGTGAGACCAGTTTGGGAACACCAAGAAGGTGTCATTTAAATATTGCTGTAAAAGACTGCTGCTAAAGAATGAATGCAGAATGAATAACGGACGGCTAGATGTAAATTGAAAGATTTTAATGCACAGCGTGAACCACCTGACATGAAGCTACAAGTTCATTAGCTCAGCATTGTGACCGCTTCAGATAAGAAAGAAATTAAAGCGTGGTAAGATCATGTTTACTTAAATCAGCTATCTACTGCACTGTGCGAAATGGTTGTAAGTACATAGTAGTTAGGGCCACTTAATATGAAGTTGACCGTTTTAAAATTATATTTCAGATGTACTAGTGTTACATGTTTTGATGTTCTTGTTGTCATTTCCCCATGTGCTCTTTGTTTTCTCCCCTGTGACCCAGTTTCAGTTAATTAGCAATTCATGTCAGGTGTGTCTAGTCTAGGGATGCTCATTTCAGGGTTATTTCTCTTAACCGACGCTTGTTAACCGATTATTAACCGTTAACTGACAACATTATTTTAAATGAGAATTGAATTAAATTGAATTCAAAGGATAAGTGCCTGTGACCCGTTAAAAATAGTAATATTAATTTCAAAGATGGCAACGTCCACAAAACTAAGTCTTACCACTTTCTGGCATGACAGGAGTCCAATCGAGGCGCGGGTTCTTTCATCAAACCTGCATTAACCGACAACAGCTTTGCAGAACACAAAACTGACTACAGCGGCTCCGGTGGAAAACTGACGAGATCTAATAAAACTTTCAGATGACACGCAGCTCATTTCATATGTTAAATTACTACAATGACTCTCGTGTTTATACGCCGGAGCCGCGAACACGCCGACCCATTCCCGAAACCCATCCAGAGACCAGCCGTTTATCATCCGATACCAAGATGTCTCACGAGCCCAGTCAGACAGAGAGCCAGAGCCTGCTGTGACTGAGCGATTCAACACCTCACAGCCCGAGCCCAGAGTTTCTGACCAAGTGCGCGAGCCGACTACATCGTCCGTCCCCGAGGGAGTGTTAGTGGAGATCGGGAGCTTAGTGGAAAGCCCCGCCCACCTTCCCACTGTTGAGGGTGAGCCAAAATTTAACTCTGACTGGTACAAAGAACTTTCTTTCTATTTGAAGCGAATCTGATAGACTGGTTTGGAGAGGCACTACACGGCCCTGTATCTCGCCTTCGCTGGTTCCAGCCGGCCCATGTGCCACCGTGCTCCCTCCCACCCTCCCTCTTCCGCCACCACTCACACCAGTCAGCTCCTTCACTCCTGTTATATTCGCTCCTGCCAGCACCTCGGCTCACCCTCAGTCAGCGCACGTGGAAAGCGCTGAACGTCCTTAGCGTATCCAGTACCAAGCTCAGCTAAGTCGTGAGGATCCCTTGTCTCCGCCTCCAGCCATCGAATCCTGGACTCCACCTCGATCCTCCGACCTTTCTACTTCGCCTGGGCTCTCAGCTCCCTCGTCGGCATTGTGGCCCGTTGTCCCACTAGCTCCACCGGGCTGCCTCGTCCCTCCAGCTCCGCCTTGGTCAGTCATCGACCATCCTCCGCCTCGGGATCCCACTCCTCTGGTTTCACCTCGTCACTCCATCCCTCTGTCTCCGTCAGGCTCTTCCTTGCCCCCGGCTCCACCTTCATCCTCAATCAGCCCTCTGGATCATCTGTGTCACCCTGGCTCTCTGTCTGTGTGACTCCATCATAGGCTCCCTCTCCATCAGCGGGATCTCCATCGGTAGGATCCATGGAGTCGTCAGCCCGTCCTCCACCATGGCTCCTCCCTCCATCGACTCTGCATGCCCTGGGGCTTTTGCAGTGCTGGCCTCTGGATCAACCTCTGCCTCCTCATGCTTTGTCCTCCACCATGGCTTCTTCCACCTTCCACTCCACCCTGGACTTTGATATTTTGTTTGTTTATGTTCAGGGTTTTCCTTTTTGCTCCCTCTTCCTCTTCATGCCCTCCTCCTGAGCCCCCGCCCTCCCTGTTTTTATTTACGGCACAAGTTTGCACCTTGCCGGGAGGTGGCCAAATGTTACATGTATACTGTGTGTAGCCTCATTCTCTGTGTTTCTCTTATATTAAAATATGTTAAATTACAAATTCCTCAAAATATCTTTATATCCTGCTGAGAATATAGATGACTCATGATGGGTAGTAAATGATGCCAGAGTACTTTATTAAATGTATTACATTACGTCTGGAGTCTTCGAGACCACAGATATGTTTTTACTTGGTGGATATTGGACCTCAACAAACCTACTAAACTGGACAACAGTCATTTTTCCCAAAAGTTATATGCACATTATTGGGGTCTCTGGGTGCCCAAATATAAAGGCGATATACAGTCCGATTCAATAGACCCTGAGGGATAATGAATGTTTGAATTTTTATTTTTTTATGTAGTGTGTCGCCAGGTATTTGATTACCCTGCACAAACAAGTCACTGCAGATCTATTAAGATTGATTATAATATTAAATAAATAATTTCTTCTCTAAATCCTGTTGTTATAATGTCAGCTGCTGTCAGTGTGTCAAATAATAAATCACACATAAAGGTTACATAACCATTAATAACTATGTCATCACACTGCACTTGATTCAGCGTGACACAGTCAAATACATCAGACTTAAAATAATGAGCTACACCAGACAGCTCTTTATATTTTCAAATAATGGGATTGCAAAAGCCTTGAAGGCAAATTGAAAGATCCTGTCAGCTCACAGTCAGCTGAGGCTTATATTCAGTCTATTGCAAAGTATTAAAAAATATAATCACTGAATGAATATATTACTACTGCTCAAGAAGCCATCTTATTAGTGCTTAAAATTGACTTTTTTTCCTGTTGAAATATTACATACAGTGGGACGAAACTACTACTGCTGGCAGGATGTGTTTGTGTGTGTTTTTGTGTGGTTCATGTAGTTTTAATCTGCTTGGCCTTGATGTGTACGCTTTTTTTATTCAGAATGAAGCAAAAAGACTATTGCCTAAGGAGAGAACAATGGAAAACCTTACAGTTCATGTACAATTCAGAGAGCCATTATGATTATATGACTCAGTCAGTGCATCATTGGCCCAGATGTTGACAGCAAAGTACAAGCAAACGCACTTTAAGATGTGCTTTCAGGAAGAAATAAAAAATAAAAAACTTGACTTATGACTAAAATCACTAATTAATATGCAATTTGTAAAACATTTAGGATGGCAAACATGATCACGTGTAATGACTAGAAGCTGACTTCCTCTTTTAGAGTCTTTTAGCAGCTTCATAGAAAACATGTCAAAAACAGCACACTTCACACTTGGGTAAAAGCTCAAGATCATAGCAAGGGAGAAAAAAAGATAAACACTAGGGTGGTTAAATATGTCACCTTCCCCCTCATAACTTTGTCTCTTAGGGACTGAATAGTAAATGAGAAACTGAAAGGGACAGAGTGACACACATAATCAATTATAGAATTTTGCCTCATAACACTTAATATTTGAAAGAATATTTTCATAATCTATCAATTATTATTATTATTATATTATTATATATTGTTATTATAATCCACATTTCTAATTAAGCATAAAAATGCCTTATTCAGAACTATACATATCTAAAATATAATTCAAAAATGTCTTACTTTTTATTATGATAAAACATGTAATGTTTTAAAAATGTAGGTATAATAAAAATAGTGTTAACACATATAATACGAATAATAGCAAAACCTTCAGATTTAAATCACAGAATTAATAACATGAACTTATAAACCAGTAAAAAAAATCATATCACTATGCTGTACTGTCATTTAGTGTCGTTTTAGATAAAGGTTTGGAAGATCTGCTCAGACTGTATGCTAAAAAATTTTCTCTTCCATCAGAGAGAGAGAGAATGAATTCCTGCTGGGGCTGCTGGGGACAGCAGGCTGGCAGACGCAGCACGTTGTACTGTGTTCTCTTTCATGGTTTTTAATTAACAGCCTGGGAATTTCCAAATTCCGGGGGAAAAGAACTTGAATAAATGAACAGTTCTGTGAGACAGCTGTTCTGCTGCGCCACAAAGTGAGAGAAACAGGGAGGTGAAAAACTCTATAAATATGCCATGCACATCAATCAGCATATATTTATTTTAACATGGGAAAAAGCACAACAGTCATGTCAATAAAATTGAGCTTGGTTTTATTTAATATTCAATGGATGACGTCCACTCTATCAACTTAGTGCATGTTTTAAAGCATGTGGCTTTAAGAGTCTTAGTCATAGTTAAAGGTACGGTATAGACAAGGTCTATAACAGTTTTTCCTTAGGAGTCAATGTTGCTAAACACAGCAAGACATGAAATTTCACAACATTATGTGTGCTGATCACACTCGATGCAAGGATCTATCTCCACGTCAAATAAAATATTGAATTTTGAGACACTGCAGAACTGCATCTGTGGAGTGCATAAATGGGCAGAAATTCTTACAGGTTACAGCAGAAAGATACAGCTTTGCGATTCTCTCAGAAAACAGCCAAGCTCCTGGAGGTGTGCCCTGTGGGCGGAGCTAAAGGGTCAACATGATTTTGCCAAGACATGATCCTGGATCAACATTACTGTCCAAAAAATATAGACTTATCCCAATCCCTACCCCTAAACCTAACCATACCCAAAATGTATTCCTAAAATCAGTGGGCAATGATGGCTGATTAACAAAGGTGTAAAAGCACCTAACCCCGATCAGAAGCCTAGAACAGAAATTTCCAGAAAAATATCCCTCAAATCTGACTGGTTGATTGGAATGTCATTCTAAGATCAACAAGAAGGTGATTGTTGATACTAGTGTTGTCACGGTACCAAAATTCCTGTATACACTATTATTTATTATTTTATAAAATAAAATATACAAAAATCAAAATTTGTTTAAAATTGTGTTTAAAATTAGTTTAAACTATAAGTAGGATAATTATAAGTAGGACAAACAGTAAACAAGTTCCACCCAAATTGTATTTGTCTTTTAATTAATGAAATGTAAACCCATTTTATATTTAGGTAAATAAAGGGCATCTTCTATTAAAATGTAAAATAAATATTGTGTGTTTATTTCTTAAAAAATAAATGTGTATACATTTTTTAAACAGTAGTGGTAGTATTAGCCTATCACACGTATTATTCTATCTAAATAATAGTAATATTTTTCTGGCACAATGTCTAAAATAAAACTTTTATTTTGACGGGTTGCAATGAATACCTTTACATTTCTGTGTGTATAAGATAAACGGTAAAATGCACATGAACTGACTCTCAGAGAAGTTCTGGCGATGTAATGTATTTATGTCCTCATTGAGACGACAGATGATGAAATCACCACGAGCGTCCCACGCTTCGGTGTAACGTTATAGTAAACAAAACCACGCGTATCTGCCATACATTCATTAACATAGAGACTCACATGTAAGATTCATATTTGAATTGAGATTTCCGACTAAATATTTACAGCCTACTAGTCCATATAGCAAATTGTAGGCTACATAACGGGCTCGGAGATTCCATCTGTGTTTTCTGCTTCGCAGAAATCATGAGGGCGTAAACATCAAGAACCATTTTAAGTATTGATCGGATACTTCAAAATACTGGTTCCATGTTTTTATTTTTTTAGTACCGAAGTTTTAGTATTTTTTTGGTACCTAAGTACTGGTCTTTTGAACACACTAGCTGAGACAGAACAAGTCGAGAAGGTGGTACCGTGCCAAACTCGTCCATCCATGCTCTTTTGCAGATAAAGCTATGCAGACACAGAAAATGAAGAATGCCACAAAAGTCACAAATAAAACTCCCTGGTTTGTTTTAAATAACACATACAGAAAAATGATTCAAAGTTTCGTGAGGAGTCGGTGAAGTGGTCAGTAATGACTCACTGACACAATGAGCCTGATTCAAACCCCTAGCTCACAAGCAAGTTTCATGAATCATTAATAAGACTAGAAGTGATTGGTTGTTTGTTAATCAGACATCATCACTAGTGCATGAAAGATGATATCTGGCAAAACCACATTTGTATGGACACACATGCTCTCCAATGGCACATTGATTTTAAATGATTGGCCCCATAATAATTAAAAGTCAATTCTATTTATATTGAACGTTTTGTATGAAAGAATTAGTTTGCATTTAAGTTAATGTCTTTGTCATGCAATTATCATTTTGGAAAAAAGAAGACATGAACATTATCATGTATCATGGTGAATAACGGTCTAAAAGAATATATACATTTTGTTGATTGCTCGTTTATTAATATTTAATCATTTTAATGGTCATGCACTAGAACAAAATGGAAATGCTAACAGGCTAGTACTAAAAAAAGGATACTAAACATAGGTGCTTGTTCCTGTCTGTTCTTAATTTGACTTCTCTTAGCAAATGTGCCAACATTACCCCAATGAACATGGTAAAATAAGACAGGGCCGTGGCGAACACACTGACTAAGGTTCATTATAATAGACCTCTGGCTTGTAAGTTTGCCAGGCTTCCTGATTAATGGTTGATCTTTCAGACATTCTCATTAATCACTGAGATGCTGCCTCAAAACTAGAACTTTGATTTGACTCACATAAATCATAAATTTGAAGACCCCAGATTTCATTCAGGCAAAAACTTCATCAGAATTACTTGCATCTTGGCGTGACTTCAGAAAGTCAACCCTTTACCTACTTCAGTTTAATGTAGTGTGAAAGTTGATCAGATGATAAAAATAATGGAAGTATCGCACTCTTAAAAATAAAGGTTCCAAAAGGACGTTTATATAGCGGTGAAAAAGAAAAGCCATTTTGCAACATTTCTTAAAAACATAATTTTCCTCAGTAAAGAATATTTTGATAAACAGAACCTTTTTCCACTATAAAGAATATTTTGTGCTATTGAGCACTTTCGTGGATCTTAAAGATCTTTCAAAGAGCCTTTTTTTCAAAGTGTACCCAACTGATAAGTCCACCCAACCACAACAAACTCTAAAGAGAAAAACACCCTCCCGTTACTAGGAGACTCGTGCCATTCAGATGTAAACAAACATGGTTATATGGGAGCTGGCTGCTGTTGCTGTAGCTACTGCTCTGTGTTCAAAGAAGAAAAGTCAGAAAAGAAACAGGCCAAGCTGTGTATAGAATAGAGTAGGGGGGAAAAAGATGTAGCCGATGTTTAGCTTCAGTGGCTGGTCACTGTATGGCTTCAGATGTAATTTGTGTAGCATCATACACTACTAAATTTCCTATATACACACATTAAACATACTAAAAGTTTGTGGTTAAAAAAGATTTTTACACTCACCACTTAGCATTGCTGTATTTATAGATGGAAGAATACAGTAATACAGTTTTTTATTCTAAAAATCATTTTAATATGCTGATTTGGTTCTTACGGAGCATATCTTATCATCAGTGTTTAAAACAGTTTGTGTATTATTTCAAGTCAGATACATCAAAGCTGGAGTATGGAGTTTCTGCACTACTAGTGCCGAATACAAATATAAAGCATGTTCACAAATCGCCTCCGCCAGCTCCAGCATCACAAACACAGAGCGGTCTAAAAGTGCAGACAAATCTAAACAGGTAAGAGTAGACTACTTTCATTGAACAGTTCAACATATTAGAAATATCTTTAGCATATAGAATAGAACTTGCTGTCATTGTTAAGGAACAGCGTTAAGGAATATCTGTATATACAGTGAGGTCAATAACTATTTGATCACCCCGTGATTTTGAAAGTTCTCTTACTTAGAAATCATGGAGGGGTCTACAATTTTCAGCATAGGTGCTTTTCCACTGTCAAGTCAAGTCAAGTCACTTTTATTTATATAGCGCTTTTAACAATACAGATTGTAGCAAAGCACTTAACATTATCAAATAGAAGAACAGAGTGATGGTAATGTATAATGACGAGAATTAAACTTTATTTATCAAATGCAGAGA
>JAUCMU010000021.1:7019817-7037897 GCA_032275025.1 Enteromius treurensis | reverse complement strand
TATTAGAATGATTTCTGAAAGGATCATGTGACACTGAAGACTGGAGTAATGATGCTTTGTATCACATGAATAAATTAGGTTTTAAAATATATTCACACAGCAAACACTTATTTTAAATTGAAATAATATTTCACAATTTTACAGTTTTTTTCTGGATTTTTATCTAATAAATGCAGCCTTGATGAGCAGAAGAAACATCTTTAAAAACCATTAAATATCTTACTAATATATATATATATATATATATATATATAATATTTTTTCCCTCTTCAGCTATCTATTTACATAGATTAAATAGTTAAAATATTAATGGAAGAATAATATTTTGCACGTCCTGACAGAGATGTTGACCCAGGGACATGTTGCACTTAAAAAATCAGGTTAGCATAATATTTTATACCAGAAAAATACATAGCATTAAACCGCAACATTTTACAACAGATGTTCGTAACAAAACATTTTAATACATAAACTTTGGGTTAATGGTTGAGTGGCTTATCTGTGGGTTTAACATTTCTTTGCTGAAACAATTTGATTCCAAAACATAAACTGAGCTTCTCAACTATAATGCAGAGACTCTTTAGGAAAGTTAATGGACAGATAAAAAGTGTAATAAAATCATTCACCATGTTACTCTTAAGGAAACTAAATAGACATAAAACGGGGAATATAAAAAAAGTTTAAGAGTTTCTTTCCTATGTTAAACAAAAGCAGATATTTTGAAAAATGCAGGTAATCAAACAGCTGATGGTCCCAAAAACTGTTTGTTTCATCAAAATATCTTCTCTTGTGTTCAACTTAAGAAAGAAACTTAAAGATGAGTAAACAACGGCAATGATGGCATGTGGATGAACCATTCTTTTAATTTCATATCACCAACAAAATAACTGTGAACATACTGTGAATACTTGATATTTGCAACATAATGAAACCCACACATACACACACTCACACAAATGATTTAGAGTGTACAGGTCATACCGAAATGCTTCCGTGGCGTCCAGGTGCCATCTGCTCGACGGTGAGAGAGAATCTGAAGCATTGAGGAGGGCATAGTCTTCCAATTAATAAACTCCAGAAAGAAATTAAGCACTCTGTTCTCAGCTTCTTCAAGCCTGCACCCAATTAGAGCATAACAGGCAGAAGTGAAGAGCTTAACACAGTGGTTTTTAACTCTGACGTTAATAAAGCACAATCATTTATTAAAAGGCACGCATGGTGAATCCACACTTGATTGAGAAAAAGAAAAAAAAACCTGTGAGACACAACAACCGCAATGTGTTGCTTACATTTTGTCCCGGAGGAGCAGCAAGGGGTCCATTCCTGCTTTGAGCAGCAGGGGGAGCCAGAAAGATGCACTGTGCATCTCACCAATGGCTCTATGGGCCAGTTCTTCGAGGCGGTCACCCCGAGGAAGACCAGCATGCTTTAGGATCAAGGGGAGGTGCTCTGGTACGTGGCCTTGTAGTGCAAAAGCGTAGATGCCCATGCTCACACGAGCCCCTGCTGCCAAGAGCATCAGTGTGATTTCACGAATCTGGTGACACTCGCTGTGTCTGAGAGACAAATAGAGACAAATAGGAGAAATGTGTCATACCCTCCAACGGATTGTGTTTAAAATAAAAAGCGGGACACAAGTGTGCATCTATGTCATACCTCCAAGAGTTGCACCACAGAGCCATGTCCAAAGGGCAGCTGTAGCCAAACTGTCGACAGCCCTGGGCGTCTGGACTGTAGCCCTTCTTTAGCAAGGCCCGAAGGCTGTCCGCTTGTCCGCTAAGTACTGCCAAATAAACTGGACTGACCTTTCCCTCACCCCGGTCACATTCTCGCTTCGTTACTGGAATCAGCTTCTCTAAAATACTACAGAGAATGACAAGAGATAAGCAGCCAGATTAATGCAGTTAAGCAAAATTTTTTTCCTAAAGGCCAAAGTTACGCTCTCAACATCTTTGTTTAAAAAGTACTAAAGGTTAGCTTTCAAGTGTGTTTACCATTATAATAAAAGTCTTGCAGGCGGAGTCCGGATTTTTCGTATTCGTTATCCTTTCAAAATGTGGATGCGAAAAATGCAGATCCAATGCTGGCCCGATTTTTTATTTTATGACAGTTACATAAGGTTGTATTTATTTTATAACGTATGAAAATCTCAGACGACTCGGTATTCAAAGACCTTAAGTAACTGTTGCATGGTCTTTGTAACCATTTAAGAGACTCATTCCATCATTGACTGAGCTGCCATACCTAAGACGGCTGAACTGGGCCGCAGCATGTATGGGTAGCTGCCAGCAGTCCTCATTGCAGTACAGGTTGGGGTCAGCTCCATGAGCCAGTAAAAGCTCCACACACCGTACGTGGCCCTCCTGAGCGGCAATGAGCAGCGGCGTGGCCAGATCGTTTGCCTGGCAGTTCACATTCGCCCCTGTGGCAAAGACAACCTGTGCTTAGGCAACCAAACTCTTATTCATGACTAGTTTATAGCACAAGCATGAACAAAAATTAGCTTTGTGTCTTTGACCCTTACATCACAGTCTTTATCTGCCTCTGAAGAACGTGCCACTGTAAAATAGCAGTGTGGATACAGAAGCGATAATTCTGATGTTGCAAGAATGAACGTTGACCAAAGCATGTAAGGCGCAAAAAAGAGAAGCACACGATTGGTTAATCATTCATGATTAATCATTAAAGAAATGTTCTCACCGGCATTTGCAAGAATCTCTAAGCATCGATGATGTCCATATTGTGCAGAAACAAATACCGACGTGATCCCATAGTCATCAACTGCCTCCAGAGAGCACATGCTCACCAGGTACCTCACAATCTCAGTATGGCCCTGGAAATGGTTTTACAGATATTTATTTAATCAGTTTTTGGATGGAAGACTTTGATTTTTATTAGAACAAGCAGAATGGCCCTGGGCTTTCTTTATTTGAAACTAAGCCTTGATTAAACATTTAGAAGTGGAACATTTATTGAAAGAGGTATGAATTTATGCGTTTTCTTCCTGATAACAACTAGCCGATAAGCATTTACACTTGAAAGCGAGTTAGAAGATCAGCAGAACTTTTTGAGGCATGTGAATATAGTTTGTGAATATAGAGTTGTAGATTAAAGCTATAACCTTGTAAACAGCTTGATGGAGACAAGACCAGCCGGACAGAGAGTAAGTCCCATTGACTTCTGCCCCATTTTCCACCAGAAGCTCCACCACATCTTTGTGCCCACCATCTACAGCTAGGAAAAAAAAAAAAAAAAGAGACAAATATATAAGAAAGAGGAAAAATACACACGGTTAACAGGATATGAGATTGTGATCCTAGGCGCTTTATATTTACCTGCAAAGAGGGGACAGGAGAGTTCATTGGTTGTCCTGTTAATGTCTGCACCACCCTTGATAAGCCACTTCACCGCCCGGAGATGTCCATTCCTTGCGGCAAAGTAAAGAGGAGTCTCGGAGTTATGCGTCAAAGTGTTGATGTAGTCTTCGCAATGGACTGTAATGAACAGGGACATAAAACGAATGAAGTGAACATTAGAAAATAAGTTTATTAAACATATTAGTGTGTCAAAAGACTTTAATCTTGTAGGTGATCTTTAATAGTTCCAAAACTGATATTTTGTAATCTTTTACTCATCCTCCTTTTGTTAAACACTGTGTTGACTTTATTTACTGATTTTGTTTCTTCTGGGAAAACAAAATAATTTTGTCATTATTTTAAATATATCTTTGTAGTTTTTATTCATTCTTATTCAATGATATTAAATATAAAATTTGAAATAGCTTTTTAATACTTTTGTTTAGTTAATCTTTATTTTTATTTCAAGTTACAAAGTTGTTTTTCAAAATAGTTTTTGTGCTGTACTTAAAATCGTACAGGTTTGGAACGACATGAGGTTAATAAGTAAATGCCAGAATTTGCATTTCTATGTGAACTATCCGTTCCTATCGGGTCACTTTATCTGATTTTCCACGCGTTCAAAGCAGCTAAATCCCCATTTGAAGCTGTTACCGGCTGCAGGGAGGAGAAGCCGCACACACTCCGCTGATCCAGCCGCCGCAGCCTCGTGCAGGGCGTTCCAGCCCCGGTTATCTTTCACATCCACCGCGAAGCCTTTCTGGATGAGTTTCTGCACCCGTCGACCTTTCCCCTCCCGGGCTGCCAGCGCGACGGCTGAGCAGGTGTCTCCATAGCACTCCGTGAAGTCCATCTTTTTATTCTCAGTTTAAAAACACAACACTATCCCTCAAAAACATTACTGAAAGAGTTCGTGTTCTCTCATTTACACACAGTGACAGCGACTGAGTTCAAGCTGACAGCTTCTGGTCTTAAATTAACGTTGCACCCGACTTATACTGACGTGCCACAGGTTAAACCTCTATAATGCACACCCAGGTCAAGTTCACACTAGGTTACACCAATAGTTATGACAAGCTGGACAGATAACGGTGCTGTGAGTTAACATCTGTAACGTTACTGTGCTGTGGCACTTTTAGAAACTCGTCTAGTAATATAGTTCGACTTTCCCACTTTTGGATCTTTAATATATATCCACAACACAACAACAAGAAAAAAACATTTCGCGGTCCTAAAACATCTGTACACGCGTGAAAAAGTGACGACAGAATTCACATTGCATTCGCTTCAGGAGAAGATAACATTAAGGGACACTTCCGGCGATGCCGTTTTCTGATTGGCTGATCCAGATCTCCGGCTAGAACACGTGTGTGTAATGTTTAGTTCCGTCCATAAAAATAAAAAAGGAAAAAAACACCACCACCACCATAAAAAACAAGTCCACTATTTTGTTTGACATATTTTCAGTTGATTCACCCGCTAAACGGAAACCATGTCAACATACGGAGATATTATTCAATAAATAACACTATCTTTCGTAGTCATTTACTTAGTCTACTCATTTTTGTTCATAATTCTTCATTTAGATCTTTAATTAGATATAATTACATGACGTAAGACAGCAAGATACGTTACAGCAAACGTGATATAAAGCATTGCTTGTCTATTAAAACGTAAAATATATCCTTTTAAAGTGTGATCTACATGGAAATACGAAATAAATAAAATATTTTAATGCGATTCTATTTGTGCTCTGCTCAGATGTAACTTACTTTACAAAAAATAAAATAATAATAATAAATTAAACGATTGTCATCTTAGTTTTTTTTTAGAATGCCTTTACCACTACAGTTATTACAGCAAATATCCTGTAAATTACTATAGTAATGTAATAATTGATAATATATTAGTGGTTAGGCTGGGTATCATGCGGTATGTTTATTTATTTATTTATTTATTCTTATTTATTAATATTATTATTTCAAATGTAATCGTGGGTAGTCTGGTTATCATGGTGTTATTATTTAAAGGGTTTAGTTTCAGAGCCGGTGACTTTTATTTTGAAAAATAATCTCTAACGTTACTGGTACGCTGTTCATACATACAACTGTCCGGGTTTTAAACCCATATGTGTATAATTTTTTAGCAAAAGCATATATAAACAGTACCGCGCGGTGTGTATGGTACCTTGTAAATCAAAAGGCAACGGATGTGAGACTTGATGACAGATATTTTCGGCTAGATCTGTAACGTTATCTGCCCTTGGGAAGTAACGTTAATTTAACATTGCGAGTTTCTTTTGTACTCTTTACTAATTGCTGTGTTGTCCACACATATGCCAACAGTGTCAACATACCTAACCACACTCGTCAGCGGTGCACGAGCCCTAAAAAATCCCGTCCATCGATTAATAAGTGGAGTATGTGTTCAGACACACGGTGAGCTGTCAGCAGGAAACATGTGGGTTTTTGGTTACGGCTCTTTGATTTGGAAAGTTGACTTTCCGTACGAGGAGAAACGAGTGGGTTTCGTCAAAGGTTTCAGTCGCAGATTCTGGCAGGGAAGTACGGATCATCGCGGGGTGCCTGGAAAGGTATGAACCCAGTTATTCCCTATCAAACCTATAGGAGTTTATGAACAGCAGGTGCCCAGTCATAGTGACCTTTCAGGATGACAGAGCAGTGCGATTAACACTTCTTATTGATTCTATTTCAGCCTGGGCGAGTGGTGACATTAATAGAGGACTCTGAGGTAATGACTGTCAACCTATTAAATACTGCTCGATTGGTAAGATTCATACCAAAACAAAGCCGATATATGGCACACAATACGTTCCTCGAATTCGGGACACTTTTGTGTTCCAATGTCCCCCCTCCAAAGCATGGAAGGAACTTTGTAAAAAAAAAAAAAAAAAAAAACTTTGGTATTTTTTAATAAACCGTTATAAATGTAGTAGTCATTTATATTATATAATTACCTAGCATGAAATAAGTATAAATAATAATTATCAAATATATACAAATAATATGTTATAGCATTAAATAGTAATATTTAAAATATATAACAGAACCTTGGATGAAATGTAGCTGGTGTTAAACATCAAATTTCTTTTCCATCTTAAAATTACGATTATGTAGTATTTTTAAAGTGTCAGTATATTTTGTTTTTTAATAAATTATTATCTGACATAATTAACCTTGCAGGAATGTTAAATATTTATGAGTTTTGAACATAAAATGTCTGCATCTAGCTTTATAACGGCAATGCAGTATACAGTCTATTTATTATTTTATTATTCCTCTTAATTTTTAAATAAAATATTATCATCAAACACAATTAACCTAGCTTGACATTTAGCTAGTTTGAAATAAAGTCTATATCCCACCTTAAATGAACACACATTCGTTTTTATACAATTATTTGTAATTCATTTGTAATTGTATTAATTTAATTCACTTCAATATTTTTGTACTTTTTTTTGTTTTTAAAAAGGTGTTTCAGACCCCGTTTTGTACAATATTAACAGAGAGTGCCATATATATTTTTTTTAATTATATTTGTGATATATCATGTAGCCATAGTATGAGATTTATACATATATCAAAACTTCTTAAAACATTTTTATTTCATGCTACATGCAAATGATAGTAATCCAAACAAAAGTGAGTAATTCAACTAATTATTTTTCCTGTTGGTTCACTCTATTTGCTGTTAGGGCTGTGTATGGGGCGTTGCTTATAAATTGCCATCAGGCCGAGAACAGGAAGTGAAAGAGTACCTCGACTATAGAGAGAAAGGCGGCTATGGGGTGATCACGGTTACCTTTTATCCCAAAGATGAAGAACACCAAGCAATGCGGGACACATTGCTGTACATCGGCTCCTGTGACAACCCAAATTACCTTGGCCCAGCACCTTTGGAGACAATTGCTCAGCAGATTGTGAAGTCTGTAGGCCCCAGTGGCAAGAATACAGATTACCTGTTTGAGCTCGCCGAAGCCCTCAGGCAGTTAATACCTGAAGACTTAGATGATCACCTGTTCTCTTTAGAGCGCCTTGTGAAGGAGCTGCAGAAGCAGGAGATGGAGTGATCAGCTATAGTCTGCTTTGTCCTTAATCTTCTGAAAAACTCAGGAATTTAGTCCATTTTTTGGTCCTCATATACAGATTATATGCATGTTAAAAGGGATTACCTGATAAAGCAGTACTTAAACCACTGTTATGTTTTTAAATAGGATTATTTAATGTATGGTAGTCTCTACTGCATCTGCACTTGATTTACGATGTGACATTTCACATCATTTGTCTCGCATTAAAACCTTGAGATACGAATCAAGAACTTAAAAGGATTCCAGCATATTGCACATAACATTGTTACGTCCATTAAAATGTAATAATAATAATAATATTGAAAGGACAATTTATTTTTCAGAGGCTGGTTCATTTTACTAAGGATACTTGAATGTGTTACAAAGCCATTTCCTATTTATTCTTAAAGTTTCTTACCATCCTAATCTTGGTGAATCTCATTGACATAAACATGTTTTAGTCACTAAATTACGCCCCCAAAAAACAGCATAAAATAATTTGAATAAACCAAATTAAACATGTAACTGAACCCTTAAAGCATTATTTTTCATTGTAAAACATTTTAGTTACATTTAAAAGTTTCATTTCCAACACTAACATTGCACTTAATAAAATATTGTTTTAGTTTAATGTCATTTCTTAAATTATAATTTTAGTTATAATTATCCATCTATCCATCTCTCTCTCTCTGATTCACCCAAACAAAGCTTTAAGTTTCTATAGAAATAATATTTCTATTCGGAATGGATCAGTTGTTGTTTAAAAATATGTCAGAATTCTTTCAACTCCATTCTAGCACAAGTCTATTGTATTGACAATATTTTGCGGACAAGATCTTTGTTGAGTTCACCAATGTTATTTGCTAATAATGATGACTTAATGATGGTTGCATATTTATTGTGAGACCGAGATAATAATAATTTAAAAAATGCAGCATTGTGGGGAAAAAAAAAAAAGAAGCCTTGTGTTTTAATTTGTTAAAAACAATACATTTATTGGCCTTGAGAGTAAAACAAAGCAAAACATCTAAAAAATAGAGAAAAATCACTGCAGTTTTGGCACTAAGCTAAATAATTTTTCTGTTATGTACACTTCCAAATGTAAAACGGAGCTAACCATAGTAGAACCTGAAGCCCTTCCTGACGCTATGTGTGATTCAGTCGACAATCTAAAGTGTTTCTGTACTCAGGCTGGAGAAAAAAGTGACGAAAAAAAAGAAAAGAAAAATTGATCCTGGATTCTGTCACATGCCGGTAAGAAATGGCTTAAAACACGAGCAAACTACAAACATGCACACTCAAACAAACATGCACATGTATCCTTCCGCTTTCCACAAACTCCCATACTGAACCCGGGCCTGGTTGCTCTCGCTAGGTGACGTGTCACTCGTTTATGCATAGATAAATGCATACATCAAATGCATACGTACACATAAATACACACAAACACAAAGGACACAAAACCCTCTTATGATGGCATGTGAGCAGAGCGCTACAGGACAATGACACATACCACAATAACATCACAGTATTCAGACTTGCGTCCTTATGTGATGATAGACAACGAGGGCTCAGCCCGAATAGAATAATCAAGTTTCTGATGCGTCGAGCAACCATGTCTGCATCAGATAACTGGAGGTTTAGGTTGAAACTATGCTGGCGTACCATTAACCTCACTTAACCAAAAATCACATGCTGCTAGTTGTAAAATGTTTACTGAAAACAAAATACTCAAAGATGAAAACTCTTCCAGTGGTTTCGAATTCTAAACATAACCGATTCAGTCGTTGGGCTATCTCCACATGCTCAGAGATCACAGTGAACCTCGCCAGAGAGCATCATTGGGGGCTTTGGAGTTGGATTTATTGGGCGATCCATAGGCATTCTGTCCTTTGTCACACTCTTCATCTCAACACACAGAATTATAGAGGGGAAAAAAAAAATTCTATCTGTACAATAATATTACAGACTGCAGGCCGTACATTCCTGCACTGGTAAACCTTAAATATTAAGTATAGTTGAAATGCAAAAATATGGGCTAGATATATACATACAAACAGTACGTACAGAGTATATATGTCTAGGTCGTTAAATCACTCCTTCATGCCTATACGTGCCTCCTGCCCTCCTCATATCATGTGCTCGTGGTTTAGTGGGCTCCTGGGTCTGGGTTCGAGAGGTTCTGCTGTAGATGCTGAGATCCTGAGCATCTGTGACCTCTAATCCCACCCTCATGAATGCATAAGATATTTTATTTGAGAATATATATATATAATCTGCAGCAACACTTTCACAACCTGAAAAGAAAGAAAGAGATAAAGGTCACAATCATGCAATTAAGCAGAGTTTACAGACTAAACAGATTGGCGTCAGAATGAGAGTTCAAGCAGCAAATAAAAACATCACAAAAATCAGTTAGGACTCTTTTCCAGTTAGGCAACCATTCAATGCAAGTAATGCAAGGCTAAACGTCTCGAAATGTGTTTTAAAGAAGAAACAAACGTTTCAATTTTTTTTCTTTTTTGGATGAGCTTTTCCTTTAAACATGTCTTTGTAACGTACCTTGTCTATGCATAGTAGCAGGGTGACACGAGAAGGTCTGTGAGCACCACGAGCTGGTCGTCTGTGAACTGCTGCTTGTGCTCCAGCCAGTTGTCGTGATGAGTACGGCGGAAATTAGACAGAGTCTTTTTCACGGTCATCTAAATCAGACGGAGAGAGGCTTGTATTGATTTTTGTTAGATTTAATGGGCTCTAAAAGCGGAGAGCACAAGAGGGAGACAGAAAGCAATTGTGTTTGTTGTGATGTGACCGGTGTACCTCAATAGGCTGCGTGTCGTTGAGGTGTGCGCTGAGGTCCATGAGGAGCTGAGGCATCCAGGTTGGGACATCATAAGGGCTGGATAAGATGCAAGCACTGAGTCCCAGCACTCCGGCATGACGCCGTACCAGGTCTGAGAATAGACAAACATGGGTTAAGTACAGCAAAATGATTGGGGTTTTTTTCTCAATAAAAGTATCTGAATATCCCTTTAAAAACATTACTATTTATTTATTTACAGGCATTTCATGCCTTTTCATGGCAGAATAATTACAGAGAGGTAATGTGACTTGATTCAGAGCAGACTTGAACTGAAATGACTTTGGTTGTTAAATTGTGCAGGCATTAAATGTTAGCACCGTGCCCTGGCTCTGATACAAACAGCACAGAACTGCATGTGATTAAAGCGTGATCATACCAACTGAAGGAATAGTGTCAACCACAGAGCCTCTCTTCCTCTTTTTGGGTAATCTGGTTTTGCATAGAGCCTCAAAGTGAGTCTGCATGGAGGCGTCCATTGCCAAGAAGTTACACTGCAGGAAGCCGCTTAGAGTGGTGGCAGCCATCTCTCTCACCTAAGGCACAGAGATGCAAAGGGATGAAGGTTTAATGAACAAGTCTGCATAAAAGTGAATAAATGATGATGCCAGGATGCGGGTGGGGCCTGAAAGCTACCTCCAGCTGCTCATCCTCCAGTAGCCTGATGACCAGTGCTCTCACGTCCTGAACAGCCTGTTCAGTGCTCAGTATGGTGAACAGGTTATAGAACACCATTGTCTGAAGGTATGTTAGCACTGAGAATCGTGCATGCCATGAGCTGCTGCCAGCAATCTGAAAAAAGTAACAAGAATCTTATGATTGGGCAATTATGCTAAAAACACATAAGTGTTTGTCAAACATGTGGGATATTACTGTATGTAACACTAAACACACATATTTGGATACATTTTTAATAGTCCAATAATACCGGTTTTCATCAGTAGATTAGATTTAAGTACAGTTTTCCTGGAAATGCACTTTTTGAAAATTTCTAGTGATGATACAAACATGTTACAATATTTCAACTATAGTTGGTAATATAATTAAATGATACAATTATGAACTAATATTGTGCAGCATCTGAAATGCCTATTAAGTAAATCAGAGTCACTTATTACCTACTGATTCAGTGACAATGTGTAAGCCTTAGCATCTACAACAATTTTTTTTTTTTTCAGCAAAGCAGAATTACGAATTCTATTTTTCATTATTAAAATCAAACCACAATTTTAGCAATTATTCACAGTTAATTGTACTCTACACTAATCACTGGCACTACTTGATTATTGGTGGGGGGGACTACTATTTTAATTAAATTTAAAGCTTTTGATTTTAACTTTGTTTTAATTTTAGTAATGTAGTTACGTACTTTTGTCATTTAATAAGTTGTTTTAATATATTTCTATATATTGCTTTAATTTTAGTACTTCAACTGTACCTAATTTATTACAGTCAGTTAATAATAGGGTTGGGCGATGTCGACCAATTTGGCTTCGTATGATGTCTAATGTGAAACATTGCGATGGACGATGGCATCGTCGTCGTAGGTGGCAGTTGTTGGGGGGGTTGTTTAGATGAAACTAAAACACCAAGCCCCGCCCCACGACTGACAAAAATAACAGTGTTCGCGGGAGCAGGTGAGAGAGGATCGAGCGCAGGGATGATCACGCGCGAGTGCTTGAATTGCGCGTGGATGACATATCAAGCGCGCACGAGGGTTTTATATGAGCTTGCGGGGCCTGTTTCTTTGCATGTTTATCTGTTTTCATGCTCGCCAGCGTCAGTGGTGTGCTCGCTTATTAATGGCATAGATTTGCCGCCATAGATTAAGTGTGTTTTTCGCGAGCGGGGTGCTCCTGCTGCAGCGGGGCGGAGCATATCGACCCAACCCTAGTTAATAATATTCATATAAATAATATTTTGAATTAATATTTCAACATGATTTCAATTACTGGCAACAGTTTTTAATAGTTTTAGCTTCACTTGACTATAAAGCTCTTAAATGAAAAAAAAGTCAGCTGTGGTCCTGATTGGTGGGGTCGTGTCTAGCATGTCTGAGCCTCACCTCATGTAAAACCTTCAGTACCACAGGGATCTGCTCAGGATAGAGGAGCCCCTGAGACATGAGGGACAGGCAAGTTTTTGCATCCCTCTTCAGCTCATCATAGCTGTCATCATTTTCTACGGGAGCGATCTATAGACGGAGAAAAACAGGCACTGAGTGGAAGTCAGCAGTCCACTTAAGAGCACTCCACACAAATGTATAAAGAATGAGCTACAAAGAGCATACGCTAAGATAGAGAAAGAGAGAGAGAGAGAGAGAGAGCAAAAGCAAGACCTTGAAGAGCAGGGGCAGCAGCTGTAGTTGCTGAGGTACTGGAGTAGAGAAGGAGCGCCCCGCACTGGCCATCAGCCACTTCAGAACAGTTTTGAGGAGTTTGATGGCCTGGGTCCTCTCGTCCTGCTCCCCCACTCCGTTCTCCTCCACCACGTGGTTCTGGATCTCCTCGTCTCCCTCAATCAGGGGCTTCAGCTGAGACAAGATCCTTTCGGTAAACTCAGCAATGTGTGGTGACTTAGTAGGCTGAGTGTATGGCAGAGTAACGTCAATCATGAAAATGTACGTCAGCACACTGCAAGAGAAGATATGAAAAGACAGACAAAATGACAAGAGAGAACGGCGGGTGTATTTTTAGACTTCAATGACCGTTTTGACCCCGACTGCACACACACCTGCCAATACGCTCTCTCACATTCTTATAAACCTGAGTCAGTTTGGGCTCCAAGTAACTCAGCAATCTGTGTAGCAGCTCTGGGACCCTCCACTCCTGCTGTGCAAGACCACCCTGCAGCACATACAGGTGGCTATAGATATAGAAAGAAATGATCAATCTCTCAAATACAAAAATATCAAATATGCATCAAAGTCTGAATGGTTTCTGAATTTTTCACAAAGTAAAAAGCAAAATGTACTCACCAGGCATCTACAAACGATCCACCTTCCCCGCTGAGAGGACACTCCATCAGCATCTCAAGAAGCCAGTGGAGCTTTCGTGGATCTCGGCTCTCCTGAAAATATCAAACATCAACAGTTAGTAATTCTCATAGTCTAACATACGTCAGTATGTTTGAAATACATTACAGTTGCTTATATTTTTGATAGAAGTTTCTCATGTTCAACACAGAAAACAAAAACAGTAATAGTGAAATATATCAAATAAAACATAGGTAATTTTTTATATACAGTACTATGCAGAAAAAAAAGGTTTCAAGTCGGTTATTTCTATCTTTTGCGGTAGCATGTCAGTTGGAAATATCAGTTTACATTTCTGAAAAAAAACTTACCTGAAAAGCGACCTGAAAAATATGGTCAAGTGTACCTCAGAACAGAAGCTGTTTTACCAAATATTTATTTGATTTAGTTTATAGAAGTTAATTGATAAATTAAATCTATTTATGGCATTATTTATGAAAGCATCCTCATTTTACAGCATTTTTACACGAGTGTCTAAAACCTGGAGTACTGTAGCTTTCCAGGTAGGTTTTTTTTCTTCATCTTGGAGATGTCGCCACTGTTCTTCTGGATGTAGTCTGTCTCAGTTTGTTCTGTTACTTCATGTCTTTCCAGACAGACTGGATGATGATCAGATCAGATCTCTGTGTGGAGCCCTGGCTGTTGTCAGACTCCTTGTGCAGACAATAATCTCACTGCATTATTACAATTAATGACAAAAATAATGTTTGGACATGTAAACTGATATTTCCAACTGACACGCTACCGCAAAAGATAGAAATAACCCACCTTTTGTTGGTGAAAATACTAGTGGCCTAAGACTTTTGCACAGTACTATATATATATTGAAATGTAATTTATTCCTGTGAAATCACTCTAAACATTAGATTTATAATTACAAATTTATAATATTGAAAATATAATAAAATACCAAAAATGAAAGTTATTTTAAATTAAGAATAATATTTCACAAGATTACGGGGTTTGTGATCAAATAAATGCTGGCTTGATCAGCGTAAGAGACTTCTGTCTATTTGTTAATATATTTTGAGTAGAAGTCATTATACTAGGGATCATTGTCAAATAGAAAACAAATGCTGTGTAGTAACACTTTTAGACAATATACACATCCTCTCAACCAAAAAAAACGTGCAGGATAGTCATAGGCGAGTTTTGTTGGGAATGAACCCCCATGATCTTCATGAAATATGTAATGTTCTCAAAGCATAGAAAGACGGCACTGGTACTTCAATTATTCATGTGTTGTACAGAGACATTGATCAGAGGCCAGTGTTTGCCCTCGTTTTGCCCTCAAAATGTCACACTTAAGTCTCCCATGTGTGCTTTTTGACACGCTGTCTACACACAGATGTCTAGACGAGAGCAGAGAGATAAGACTGATTCATTGTGGGAGAGAGGAAGCTGTAGGGAGGCTGCCGTACAGTGATTCCTCAACACATGATGATGGGAGTGTGAACTAACGAGAAACTCTGGGGTGGTTCAATCCAGATGCCTAGCTTCAGAGAATGGAGGAGCGGTGTGACTCACACACAGACTCTCTCCCTCTCTTTGCCACGACACTCTTGTAATGTTGCAGCCCACATTATCTTGAGTTAATTGAATAATCAATTTTGCGGACATTATTATTTTTTTAAATTCTGAGACACAAATATGAGACACCTTCATTTAGAGAGCAACTAAGAAGGGAAGAAATCTCATTCTCTGTATAAAACAGACAGAAATGAGTGTTGATCAATATATAATAGCCTATATTCAAAGGTTTAGGGTCATTTATTGTTTTGTTTTTTTTAAAGAAAATAATACTTTTATTAAGAAAGGATGCATGGCATTGATCAAATCTGTTAAGTACGTAATATTGAACCTTCTTTACATCAAAAAATCACAAAAAAAAATATTTGGTTTACACGCACAAAAAACGTTTTCAGCATTGATAAGAAATCTTGCAGCAAATCAGCGTATTAGAATGATTTCTGAAAGATGACACTAAAGACTAAGTGATGCTGAAAATTTAGCATCGTCATCACAGGAATAAATTATTTTTAAAATAGAAAACCTTTATTTATTATTTATAAATAATTATTGCAATAATATTACATAATATTAGTGTTTTTACCATATTTTTTATTAAATAAAATTGCAGACTTGGTAAGCACAAGAAAGTTCTTTTGAAACATTTATGACCCTAAACCTCTGAACGGTTGCATTATTTTTTTATCTGGTATAAGAATTATTTTTCTTAATATAACAGAAAACATAATTGCATTTTTTAATTGTTGTATGTGCAAGACTGAAATAAGGTGTTTAAATCTATATAAAGAAGCAACACAAGTAAATAAAAAAGGCAAAATCTTTAGAAAAACCTTTTTTATACTCATTAAAGATTGAGGCAAATCATTAAATTTAAGTTTATCCACTGCGCAGCAAGTTTTCATATTAATTATGTTCTCCCATAAAACCATTGTGCCTTTCAATTTTTAGATTTGCATTCCATATATATTTACTATTTATAAAGGCTTTTTATTGTTGCTCACAATGTGCTGGAAGCTTTAAAAGACCACTCCACATATTTTGCATGGACTTCAAGAAATTAATAATAATAAAAAATTAAAAAAAAAAAACACTTTGATCATATGAAGCAAAAATTCAAAATGCAAAGCAGTCGGCACACACCTGAGAGGCAAGGCCACCTATACATAACACTCAAAACTCTACGTTAAAAAAAGAAAGAGGAATAAAGCAGTCTCAAATAGAAAACTTGGTAGGTAAAACACCACAGTGATTCTGTAGAATTTGCCGTCAGTCTTGTGCTCCTGAAAAATGACAGTTTTGATCTTCATTTTCTGGCTCTTATATCCAGGTTTGGCCCATCTCCTGTACCCTCGGGGCAACTACTGGGTTTCTGACCGGCCTCCTCGCTGCTCCTGTCTGGATCCATTGGCACCGTAAACAGCTCACCTACAAGCTCAAGTGAGGAAAAGAAGGACACAATCACAGACCACCAGGAACTGAGAGAGCGCGAGATCCAGGCCGGAGTCAAAAAATGACTGTACCTCCCAGTGCGTGCTCTAAAAAACGCTGCCTGACTCTGAGGTCCCGTTCACAACAATAAAATAAATCTTTTGATTCTTTTTGTTTTTGTTGTACGCTCCTAATGGCAGTAGATTTATTTGATCATTCCTCTCGTTCTTCCTCTAAATAAACCAGTACTGACTTGAGACATTTTGTAAAAAGCAAGTCTTTTGCAACCCAAATTGAGATTCCGAGTTTCCCTTTTTGAAGAAAATCTTACTTCTGTAAATGGCCGATGGGTTTGGTTGTGCTGTTTAGGCTTGTCTGGCTTTCATCTCTCAGACGAACTCATGCTTGCTGAGCCAGACACTGAAATACAGTTTGATTGTGTTCAGTTATTAGAAAGGGTGTCCATTCTCTGTGCTTTTATGTTCAATAAATCATTTGGTCAGTTTACTTGGTATTCCATTCTCAATATTTAGTGTTCTTGTGTCATTTCTCCCTGAACTATGTCTTTTTTGTCAGTTTCGCCCATAACTTGGACTTGTAGGTGACTGGGCCCATTGCTTTATTTCAGAAAACAGATTGAAATCCCGTTGGTTGTCAGTTGGTCACCGTCAGTTCACTGGGATGCCCTTGGGCTGGTATATCATGTGATGAGGCAGCAGTTGATACAGCGCGGGCCCAGTCTTCGCTTGAGCGCACCTTTCTTAGGAGCCAGAATGGCTATAATGGCCTCATCGAACACAGTCTTCAGGCCTTTCTGTGTCAGTGCTGAACATTCAACATAACAGCAGGCACCAATCTGGAAAGGCATTGAAAATTAGACGTTTCTTTCTCAGGTCAAACCAGTAAGTCACAACAATCTTTTTCGCTTTCCTTTTAACTCACTTCTGAGTTTTTCTTAGTATAAAGTTTCGGTTTTAATTTGTTCTTGAGAAAAAGGAACTATCCATTTCTCACCTCCTTTGCTAGCTTTTGGCCTTGTTCTGTCACAATCGGCTTCTCCTTCACGTCGTTCAGCTTGGCAATAGTCTTGGGGTCGTCCCGCAGATCAATCTACAGCCATAAATGGAGAGATATTCACAGTTAAGCAAACTCGGCATGAGGGGGTTAACTGTACACGTGCGTGTCTTTTGAGGACGGCGGATGAGATTCCATACAATGGGGTTTGTTTTTAGAGCAGAAGGCTCCAGGAAATTCAACCCAAGACCAGATGGTGGCATGCATCTGCAGACTCCCCTTTCACCTAAAAAGTACCACCACAGTTGTTTAGGAGGGTCTCCGTCTTTACTGTTTCCAATTAAAATTCCACATCATCTACGTTTGAGTTTTTGCCAGCTCCTCTCCACAAAAAGCCGCTCTCCATACATCCACTGACGTATTACCAAAACCACCACACAGAGCAGTGCTTCCTTCACATCCTTCAATTAGGCTTGTGGAGCACAAATTGAAAAGGTTTCCTTTAAATATGTCCCCAGCAGAAGTAAAGCTTTGTAGGGTTCAGCGTGGGGCTCGATCAATCAAACAGACGTTTTTAATGAAGATCATGACTGCAAAGATTTGTTGCATTTTGGTCAAAGAAAATTGTGGTTATATAGCATTATGTTTATAAAATGATAAATTATTATTTTGTGGAATAATTATTACTACTACTACTACACTGTAAAAAATGATTGCGCCAATTAGTTATCACAACTTAACCTTTTGAGTCAAGTTAACTTATCTGGGTTG
>JAUCMU010000021.1:6986603-6999454 GCA_032275025.1 Enteromius treurensis | reverse complement strand
GACGTCATCTAGCGACATCTAGCGACTTTTCAAGCTGGCTTTAGCTACTTTCCATTGAAAAAAGTTGGCAACACTGCTTCTATATACTGTATATGTTCATGTTTAAAAGCTGCTTGTGATGGGCTTTGTGATAGGTTCATCATGTGACTTTCTCATCACCACCTGCATCTGGTACTTATCAGTGTATTTAAAAGGTACAAAACTTTTTAGTATCCGTACTTTGGTAATTTGGTTTATAAACAGTATATCAGTTAATGAAATTACGGTATTTAACTGTAAATTTTACTTAAAACTGTAATACTGTGAAATTGCATTCACAACTGGATATCTTACTGTACATCTCTTTTGCAGTTACAGTATAACAAGACCCTTTCCCATTATAATCAATCGGTGACTCCGGATGAATTCTGAATCAGAGAAATGACTAACGCTTACTAAACTACATGTTTTAAAATGATTGTATAGCATATCATTAGAGGCACATCGCCACTCAAAGAATTATTAATGAAATACTTCTGGAATCAGAATCACATAACTGTTGACTGGAGACAAGACTCGGAATCATTACATTCCTTGCAAATCTGGTCCTTATTACTTGTGTGAGCCAGAACAAAAGAAGGCGAGAATCATCCCAGAGCTTTTGTCCCAGTAGGTTTCATTTACGCCAACAGCTCGACACAAGGATCCGTTTCTGCAGGAGCGGGAAAAGATACCAAAGCTGACAAACTGAGACCTTATTTAGACAATTACTCCTCTCCTACCAAAAGCCAAAGACATTCGAGACGTTCTCAGAAGATCCTGAGAGAAACGCGGAACGCCCAGCTTTTCTTTCCATCAGTATACACACCATCTTAAAACCAACCACAAACGATTTACCATCATGACTGAGCAACAACAATCAAGTCTTCCTCTCTAGTCCCGCATTCCCCTCGCTTCAGCCTCGTCATGACTGCCTCCAATAAGTAATTACAATATAATTTGGCACAGCAACACAACACAGAGAAAACATCAGGCTTGAGCCATTGCCAGGGTTGAAAGCCCCTTGGCTAGAGAGCATGAAGGCTTTTGTGTGTGCAGGCTCATCCGCTTGCTTTGTTTATTAATGTGAACAAGTTCCCTTTGGAGAGTTAGACTGTTATTAGCCTTCATTAAAATTTTGAAGAATTGGCTTGTCTGAGCCCTCTAAGGACATACCAATGAATCCTGATGCACTCCGGCTATCAACAGCTTCAAACCTGCAGATGAAGTATCATTTCAAACCTCTTCTTTTTTTGCTTCGAACCAATTTACTGTCAACAGATGGTATTACACAGATAATGTTCTGTTGCTGGTTGCATGACAGAATAACTCGTAGCAGAAGGATGCGGCTTAATCAATTTACTTAATGTAATAGCATTTTAAGGAAATGTACGTTTTAAACATTTTGCTGTGATTATCGCTGGGGATTTTTTAGTGATTTAACGAGCAAGTGACCAATATCTGATTCATTTGAAACACTGAATTATTTCAGAAACAAATCAAGTAACTCTTTAAGAGTGAATCACCATTCAAAAATACTGGTTCATACAGGAAGCGACTGTCTAAAAGAGACAAAAAATGCCCCTATCTAAGCATCAAACAGACGGTGCTATCACGTTTTGCTTTGGGAACACCAAAAACTTTTTTTGCTAAAGATGGTACTACACCTCAACTGAAACCCAGAAGCAATGATACAGATCAAAGAACTAAATCTGACGCCATGGATCTGCTGAAGCAAAATGTTGTGTCTTCAGAGGTTGTAAGGATCTGTTTGCTAGCTGGCTGGGGTTCTGCTATCGAGAAAAGAGCAGGGACAAGACAAATAGGATGTTGTCAGAGGATCAGGGGAATGTCTCAGATTTATCTAGAGCTGCAATGTTAGAGAAAGGCAATTTGTTTAACAATGCTTCCAGGTTAGCACTACCTTGCCAAGGGATATTTAAAGTGTGCCCCACTTTGAAATGTGCATCCTAGCTGAACCTCAACTTGCCTTCTGAGTTTTATTTTGTCATAAATTTGATTCTTCTCCCCAGACATGTTCTCATGAGGTTTGTGACATCCCTCACCGCCTCATCTTTAAATTGAGTTCCTGTGCCACACTTTGAGGCATACCTGGTAGAAAATATTAATGTATATAATAATTAAATAAATAATTATGTATTGATGAACAAAATTACACACTTCATTTCAAGATTTATATACAGTAATTACATTTAGATACTTATTTTATTTTTATAACTGATATATTTATGAAGCAAAAACGATCATTTTTCAATAAGCAAGTACATATTAGTTAAGGCCACCTAATATAAAGTGTGACCTATCTTGTTTTAAAGATGCTACCAGAAAACAAGTGCACTGGCACCATAGATATGTTACACATACAAGGCAGTGTCGTGTGTGTAATATTTCGAGACACTTTATACTGCATGTCAGTAAACCAAAATCAAAACGACTGCATCCCGAACGCAGTTTAGCACATCATCCACATTTTATTATACACGCACATAGCTGCAGGCATCCACACTGTGACTGTGTAACATCCTGTTTGTGGTCAGTTGTCGCCTGCCACTGACGGTTAAACACAATCTCAACTTCTCTGTGTGGCACAGAAAGGTGAGTTTCCTCTATTTTCCTGAGACGTTTTCCAGTTAGAAACTGCGCTCTGTGGCTGAAAAAATGATTTGTTGTCATTAACAGCCGAACATGAAGATCCTCTTGCGGAGCTAACTCCTTTTTAACCAAGACTAAGTAATTTATGGGATTTGAAATTAATTTGTTTCTTTGCATCTCTCCTCGAAGAGCACTAGCTCTTTGATTAGCATCTCACGGGTATCCTGAGAGAAGACGCCACTCCAATACGTAGCTTTTAGCCGTTGAAACCCGCTCCTGTGTTACTCAGACATTCCCTCACAGCTTAGGCACGTGGCTGGAATGCACCGCGGCTGTCTGGGCTTCAGCCTAGCTCCTCCATTAGCCTCATTAGCATCCTGGCGCACTGCCCCAACCAAGCATCGAGACAAAGACAAACCCTGTTTGTGTTGAGTAAGGAAGTCTCTCGCCACTCTACTGCAAGGCCATTCATTTCTTTTTAGCACTCACAATGAATGCATTTCATTTCCTACCCCTGGATTTAATGAGGGAGTCCAAACTCGCACAGTGGCAGAGCGGAGGAAGTATCACAGATTCTTTCCACAATGTATGCAACAATGGGCAAAAGATGGATGTGCTACAGGAAACTCGCACTTTGTGAAAAATACAATGGTCTTATTGGGTCTTATCATGGTGCTACCGAAGTGCAAGGAGCTGGAATGGCTGATGCACTGAATCCCGAACAAACCTCATGTGTGGCCACAATACTACACTAAATTTGCAAGCAGCAACACAATCCAAAAACTGGCCCAAAATATACAGTGTATAATAAAAATACTAATTCATCCAAAAAAAAATTATTCACTTCTTTTTTCAGGGCTGTTATTCTTAACTAAAACTGCAGTAAAGCTTTTTTAAAAATGTCATTTTAGTCACTCAAAGCTGAAATGCATATACTAATAAAATATAAATCCCATAATAGTAAAATATAAATATAATAAACTCAAAAGCGGATTAAATAAAAACTAATCCAAATTACAAAAAAAATGAATATAAGGTAAAAAAAGTTAAATATAAAAACAAAATCTAATTCAAAATATTGCTAAATATTATAACAGTATATAAATGACACTAAATTGGAACCGATTCATTTATTAATTCATTCAAACAATTCACAAGAGTCGTTCATTCAGGAATTAATGGTCATGTTAGATGTTTTTGATTCACTGAACAGAACCAGCTAATCAGAGTCATTTGTTAAAGAGCTGGGGCCTCATGTATCAACGCTGATTTCCCGCTCACGTTGGGATTTACTAACAATGAAATGAACGTGATTTCAATCAAAATATTCAGACATGTTACACATTAGGCTAATGGAAATATCGCCGCTCTGAACAGTCTAACTACCGTTTCGGCGATTAAAATAGTTTAGTTTTGTGTGTAATGGCAAAATGATTATTTTTCGTTTCGTTTTTCTTTTAAGACAATTTAGAAAAACGTTGAAGTAGAGTCATTATCATATTTACACGGGGGAGGAGGCAGGGAGGGGTTTAGTGCCCGTGCATGTGCACTCAATTTGGATGTACAAAGAGAATATGCGTGGGTTTCCGCGAACGCAGTGTTTCATACATCTGAATGTTTTGGTGCAAACGCACATTTCCAGCTTCGTCCGTAAGCAATGTTTTAGTATTAACTCTACGCAAGTCTTTGTACATGAGGCCCCTGGTCCTTTGGGTCTTAACTGTTGTCCCCAACAGGATTTAGGAATGTTAATGAATACCCAGGATTAACAGTTAACCCCAGGTATAATATGAGCAGTGTGAAACGTGATTGTAGATAAACCAAGATTCATTTATCCGGGGTGAAAAGCGTGTGAAAAAGCCCCATTTAGTACTAACTAAACTGTTTATGACAAACAAGAGACTCATGAACAACTATCACTAAACAACAAAAAAATGAATAAAAACAGCAGTGGATCAGTCAAGTAACAACACAGTATTAAGTCAAGTTTATGTGAACACCTATAATGTGAAACATCTTATTCAGGTCAAACTAAATTATATAAATAACATATTTTGTATGATTCTGCATGACTTGACCTCAACTGTATATATAGTTCAGGAGGGAAGCACACATGGCCATCAGTTATATGCAGGAGCACTTTTGACCTTATCACTAAATATGTAAGCACGAAGGCTACCATGTGATCATAAGATAAACGGAGAGAGCTGTGACTAAAGCTGAGTCAGGCTAGCATGGCATAAATAGAGAAATGGGTCCTCAAAATAGATTATATAATAGAGTCTTTGTAAACATTCAACTAAATGTTAAAAGCTCAGATTAATTCCCATTTGAGAGTCTCTTTTTTTTCAACTTGTTAGCAGGGTTTCCTCTGTAACAGTTAAACTGTAGTACTCTTAAAAACAGAATGGAAAGCTGAGTATATACTACAAACACACTCTCCAGACATTCTGCAGCAGTCAAAACCACTAGTCATACGCTTAACAACAAGTGGTGCCATAGAAATGTGATGCAGCATTAACTTATGATTAAATAGTGTATCAGAAAACTAAAGCATTTGAATAGAACAATAACCCCTTTATCTTATCCAGAAAAGGCCTTGTGACGTAAACTATCCATAAATAAGGTCTAACATAACATGTGCAGGTGTTTGTTAACAAAAAAAAAAGCATAAATCCCTTTGAAGTGCAAATAAAAAACATACTAAATAGAACAAATAGGTATAAAGCAACCCATAAACGCGTGAAACAACTGCTGTATAAGTAAAAGATCTTTTTAAGGACTCCATGTCTAAACCACTAGTTGCAGTGATGCATGTGGCAGCTGCTTACCCAAGCACTAATGTTAGCTTCCGTTAACGTTAGCTGATTAGCTTAGAAATGAGCTTACAACCGTCCTGCATTTTACCGACTGAAGCCACGCTAGAAAACCCGAGCGAAGTGAATTACTCTCGATATAGCGAAAGGTCATCATGGAGTACTAGCAGATAGATATGTGGTGTTTACATTACGAGCAAGGACAGCTGAGTGACTCAGGTAGCGCTTAGCTTTTAGCTCGCGAGCTAACGGCTACAAGCTACCGGAGTCATTCAGCTCTCTCTGCTGTTTATTAACCAAATAGCCTCAATTCCCACAGCGAATCTGTTTTGGAGTCGTTAGTGTACTTACGTGGAGAGTTTCCGAGTCCAAAGTAAAACTCCGGGCCATAACTCACGGAGCTGGACAGCCCGACCCAAGTTCCCTTTAATCTGGGCCAAAATGTCATTGGATTCGCGGTCTAGTTTGTCTGCGTACGGGAGAAGTTTGTTGTAGACGATCTCTTTCTGAGGGACAAAACCTAATATCTCGGCCTGCTCCTTTTTCATATTACGATTTCCGAAAAGAAATATCCTCTTCTGACGTGTCCGGCTTTTTTCCTTCCCCTCTTGACAGAAGTTCCCTTGACAAATCTTTGTTTTATTCACAAAATCCGCTACTTTCGCATATGTGTCGGTGTCGAGGAGCGGGTTTCAGATCAATACTTGTTACTTGGACAGATCTCTGTCTTTCTGACCTCTGGTGTTAAAGACATCAGCTTCGGTCACCAACATAGAGAAGTCTCACCTCACTCTCTTGTCACATATTACGAGTCACACGGACAGACACACACACACGCGCGCGCGCACACACCGACGGATGCAATAATGAGCCGTGAGCGGCGTGCCCCCTGCCGGTGTTCAGCAATAACATCGTGGCCCGTTAGCAATGCTGTCAAAAGCGTAACAAGTAATATATTAAATGTTGAAAAAATAAAAAAATAAAAAATCTAAATAAAAAGTTAGTTAACACTAAATTAATTTGTAATTTAAGTGTAAATTAAAAAGCGAAAAAATTGCCCTACATAAAATAATATTTTTAATTTTTAATTTAGTTTTAATTTTAATTATTTATATTCAAATTATTTATTTGTTATGTATTTATTTATTTATTTACATAAAAACGGTCATTTTAATAAAATGACAAAACTGTAAAAAAAAAAACAATAAATAAAACCAAAATAATAAAAAAACATTACACAAACTGAATTTGTTTTAATAATTGCTAAAAGTTTAGTAAATAAATAAATATAAGCAAACATTAAATAAATACATTTATTTTAAATAATAAATTAGACATTTTCTTAGAATCATTCACAAAAAACAAAAAAAGTTAGCACTAAATGACTTTTTCCTTTTAATAAATTCTTTTGGTTTCAGTATAAAGAAATATATAAGCCAATTATTTAAATCGTAAAAAACATGTTGTGTTTACAATATCTTAGTTATATTTAATTTTATAATTAAAATCCCAAAAGTGATCATAGTTCTTAGAGTTTTGGTATTTGAAAGTTAACCATACCATATAGTACAAAACCATCCCTTTTCTTGCTTGTTTTCTAAAACAAACATGTCCTTAACAAAAGAAATGCTGAGAACATCCGCATGATTTGAGCTTTGTTTGTATATAGGGCCCTTCACTTCGTTTAAACGGTTTATCCGAGGCAATGATACTAACGAGATAACTTAAATCCGCTTTGGTTCCTTCCTTGTGTACTGAACGAGTGTGCTACAATTCACTTGACCTACTGTAATGGCAGAAGACAGGAAGAGTGTTCTGTGCAGTCACCCTTCAGCGGCTCTTGTTCTCATTATCTGAAAGAGCTCTCAGTTATACAAAGATGTGTGCATTTCTGTTGCTCAATGGGCCTTTATATATTATATAACAGTTTAATTCAATTTTCACGTTGTGTCCCGCTTTAAAGTGAGTTCCGGTTTCTCACAGATATCCAATCTTGATGGAGACCTCCAGGTCAATGCAAAACGAGCAGATTCATAGCAGAGAAAATAATAGTACACCACATTCCCACAGCTCTTTGCTCGATAGCTTCGTCAAGGTCATTTATTACCCATCAACCACACACCCTACGGCCTTTCAAACCAATAGGAAATTCAGAATAGAAATTCCAGCTAATCAGACGAAGTGACCTTTTAGCATTCAGCCAATCAGATTCTTTGCCTGGAGGTTTATTGCATTCCAGGTAAAGCAGATTTGTCTGCCTTAATCATGGGTATTGTTAATGAGATCCTGGATTAACCAGGCCCTAAAACGTGGTGCTATGTCAGTTGTAATAGATAATAGAGCATCTGAAATGTCTAGTATTTAAATGCACATCATACAACAGAATATTCATTTAGGACCCAGTCCAAGTTATTATTTAAAGGTTTTTTTTTTGAGTTGCTGTCTGAGATTGGAGGTATGTCCTCAATCCTCAGTCAGACAGACAGGAAGCGGCGCCTTGGCCATACAACATTTTTAGCCCTAACTTTGATTGGATCATGTGACTTATAAATCCCACTTGACCTGACAAGTTCAAAGCCTCCACTCCCGGTGTCCTAATTGGACTTACGGCAGTTGTTTTTTGAAACTACTTTCAGTTTTTGTCCTTTATCATGGGTATGGGTATTACTAAAATAAGAGGAAAGATTAAAATAGATAAAAGAAAAGAAAAAAAAAAAAGAAAAAGAGGGAGGTAATGAGATGTGTATTCAAATATTTTACACTGTTGTCCTTATGATAGGACATTCTGGGATGATGCAATACTAATCACTTTCACTTGTGGAACAACAGCGCCCTCTGCTGCTATAATGTTTGCTGGATTTTATTTTATATCTTTGAAATAGGCTTATTATTTGATACAAGCCTGCCATCTATGTGACTAGACAATTGGCAAATTGAGAACATAAACTTAAAGCTGAAAATAATGCATGTTGTTATAAATGTCCACAAACAGGTTCTACTACTCTTGAGAACGTTTCCCAATTGGCACACTGCAGGTCAAATAAAACATTGCAAAAATCATACATGCACAGTGCTAAAACCTCAACAATACAGGGTATAAACATGATGTATGAGTTTGATTTCATAATGTATAATCAAAACAAGACAAGCTTTTCATTATCTACATTATTCAGTGTTTATTTGCACCATTTATTTATTTTATTTTATATCACAAATGTGTCTTCAAAATGCAGACTAGCATCTGACTTTATATAAACTGTACATGAAGGCAAGGCACTATACAACGCAGAATAGAAAGAGATTTTCTCTTATTCCACAGTTTCATTCAATTCTGTTTGAAGAGACACACACACACAGTATGGATTCACAAACACTCTCCCATGCACACACACACACACACATACAGTATACATATATATATAGGGTTCTCAAGTTCAAGCATCTATCTGGAAGGTTTAAACATGTTGAGGCAATTAATAAGAGCAGGTATGAACGTACTTACATAAAGTGCTCTTGTGAGCTTTCTTACAACTAGATAATAACTACAAGGCATTTTTCATTTATTAGGTCCTTATATAAAGCTTGGCAGTGCACGAGGGCTGCCTTGTGCATGTTGGACGGTGACTGGCTTTATGTGGCCACAGCAATGCAGCACAATGGGAGGAAAAGATGCTGGGGAGCACTCAAAACATTCAACAAATCTTGCTAATTTACTGATAGAAAAAAACAAAACAAAAAAGGAGAAAATGAGAGAGAAATGTGCTACACGAGGCTGCTAAACCCCTGCCCACTGGTGTCTTTTCTCCTTCACCCAGCCCCTTTTCATCTCCCTGTGTGGTTTGACACAGGTAGATCTTCACTTGCGTTTGTCCTTCTTGATAAAAAGGAATGAGAAGGTCTCCACAGATTCAATCCCAATCAGCAGTTCCTTTAAAACAGTCCTTTTGCTTTCTTCACGTTCACTTGCTTCCACCCTGGTAGTGCCTCGTATTCACTTCGTGTCATTTCCAATGCTTTCTGTAGAGAACATAGAACACATACATCTTAAAGTACAAGGATTGAACAGTGCATGTAGGTGACAAGTGTTAATCACATTGAGGTGCTGAAAAAAATGGATGAATGATCACAAACACAAATACAGAAGCTAAGGGATATTGGTCACTGCCATTCACCAATCAAAAAATCCAAACAACTTTACAATACAAAGTATCCAGTCAGTGTAGAATATTTTTAAGTGCTGTCAGGTTATTAATTGCATCCAAAATAAATGTTTTTGTTTACATAATGTGTGTGTGTATTATTGTGTATATATAAATGCGCATGTATATATTAAAAAATATATTTAAAAATAATATTTTTATATATTTTTTTATATTTATATTTTAAATCTATTTCTATGTAATATAAATTATATCATGCAAATGTTATATATGCAAATATTTACAAAATATATTTTTTATGTATGTGTGCTTCTGTGTGTGTGTTTATATATATATATATATATATATATAAAAACTTCGACAACACTCATTTTTAATTATTCATAATTAATTTTGTAATTGTCTAAAAATGTTTTTTTTTATGTTTTTGTTATGGGCAAACTCACATGAAGCATTTTTGTTTAAATAACTATTTATTTATTTATTTAAAAGTGGTTATTGGCTTCAGCAAGAAAACAATTACTGAATTATTATTAGCAAATGCCTAAAAAAAAAAGAAAAGAAAAAGACAACCATTCAAAAATTTGGGGTTAGTGCGAATTCTTTCGTTTCTTTCCTCCAACCAAGGCTGCATTTATTTAAACAAAATGCACTAAAAATAGTAATATTTTATAATATTGTTACAATATAAAATGCCTTTTTTAAATGGAAATCTCTGCATTGTTAATTTACTGTCACATTTGATCAATTTAACACATTTTTTGCAGGAAAATAAAATACAATAAAATAAAATCTTAATGACCCCAAACTTTTGAGCCATAGTGTACGTCCAAAAAAATTCAACCCCATGTGTGAGACCTAGAGTATCAGTGAGATAAGAGTGGTGAACCGTGACCCACGCGATGCTAGATATTAGGTGGTTTGTGCCATGGCATGTGACACACAAGCACATGGTGATGCAGTTCACACAGTGAGGATGCGGCATTAGTGGGAAAACACCAGTGTTCCTCATGAAACAAAACTCACCTTCCCAGAAGCCCCTACACCCTGGCACGTGAAGGGAAAAATTAACCTCATCAGATGCAAGACTACACCAGCAAAAAAGGGGAAAAGCAGAAAGATGCAGGGAGAGACAGGTTAAGAGGCTGCTTTAAGATGACATAGTGGAAGCAGAAGGAGAAACATGAAATAG
Source organism: Enteromius treurensis (assembly GCA_032275025.1). Classification (NCBI taxonomy): domain Eukaryota; kingdom Metazoa; phylum Chordata; class Actinopteri; order Cypriniformes; family Cyprinidae; genus Enteromius; species Enteromius treurensis. The sequence continues at coordinate 6,988,655 of JAUCMU010000021.1, read as the reverse complement.
ATGAAGGGTAAAAAAGGCAAAATAAAAGTAGATAGTACTTGAAAGACAACATACGAGCACACACAGGCAGACAGATGTTACAGTACAGATACACTTCTCTAACATCCCTGCCTAATGTCTCAAAATCATACAATCCTATACAACTATAAAGTTAGGCTTTTTCGTACAACTAAACGCAAACGAAAAGATCAACCGAGTATTTAATCCTTCGAAACCTCATTGTTAATGAGATTTTTCTCACCTCAAAGTCCTCATCTGAAAGGTAGATCTCAAGATGTAGAGGGTCAACTCCTTCTGGTAGCGGACGGGCTTGAAGATCAGCAAGTGGATAGGCGGTCTTGCAGAGTCTAGTCAAGACATCTTCGACCAGAATGATCTGATTACATACTTCAGCCTCCTATAAAAATAACAGAAAACCAACAAATCTTTAAAGCACATTCTTAAACACAAACGTGGCATGTGCATTAATCTTTCTCTCACATTCTCTGTGATCTCAGCAATGTCCTCTCTGTGTTCCCAGCTGGGAAACATGTTAGTGAAAGTAAGAGGCTCAAGTCCTGCGTGGATCAGGTATGATTTTGGAGGTTTTTTCTCATTTTTTTCTATAAAAACAAAAGCAAAGCGATGTTATTGCATTATTTTTTTAAATACTGTCATTACATTACAATAAAAAAAAAAACATTACACGTATATACATGTATTTGTGAATTTATACAACCGATTTATATGATCATTTTACATTTTAATTTGAGATTAAGAGATTTAAATATTGGTTGTTTTTTTTCCAAGAGAGAGTAAGCAACTTAAAAGACAGCTCAAACAAGCATTTTTTGTTTGGGACTAAGACTTGTTTGTGTTTTAATATGATTTAATTATTTCAAATCAAATGCCTCTGATTTCCTTAATATGATGCGTGTTCTGAACTGTGGTTAAACATTATTCAACAACCAAAATCTTATAATTTTAATTTTAAGTAGTTTAAAGCATTTTTAAATGTTTAAACTTCAAGAGATATCCTTTTTGTTTCTTTCCTAGTCACCTTTGCTATATTGAAGTACTGTTTCCATGGCACACTTCCTGTCAGAGTCCCATCGTATGCGAGCTGATCCTGTGCTCTCACTGTCCTGAGGCCACCAGCCCTGCCATAGGTAAACTTCATGGTGATTATCCACCAAAAACAGGGCTAAAAAGACAAACACAAGCAGAGACATGATGATAGTGCCACAGACGTATCTCATGATTATTCAATGAGTGTGAAGAATCAAATTTCCTTAATACATTATGCATGTAATGAGTGTAGAAAAGCCTAATTAAAGTGTAACTGACACCCACCCTGAATACCTAACAGTGCAAGTTAACAAGTTACATCAGACGGTGCTTTTAACAGTGTTTAGTGAACATGAATGTGTCAAGCACCTGGCTGAGTAGCTGTATACAAATCCTCCTGTAGGAAAGGCATCGAGTTGACCAAATTTGGTTCCCTGGATGGATACACAAACTCCACGGCCACAAACTCTCCTGAAGTGCTGCTTAACTGGAACAGCCGGGGAGTGAAGTTGAACTTTCCCGGATCTGAGAAACATGTCAAAGCACACGAGTCAACAGTATCTTTTTAACACATTTACAAATAAAAATAATATTATTATTATTTTTGTTATACTATTATAATTTTATTATACTATTATACTAGTCCATTTGGATTTGCGCTAAACAATCTCAAAATAATGTACATATTCAACCGCAAAAACACAGTAAATTTAAAATAGTTGTTTTATTTATGTTTTATTTAATAGATACAGTACATATTTAATACATGTTTAATCTCGGTACATTTACATGTTTACATTTACATTATATTTAAATGAAAGGTTGATCAATGTTAAAAAGGAAAAAAAAAGGAAAGTTAAAGCTACACTTTTTGAAGTTTTGGGAAAGAAAAAAAAAAAAAAAAAATATATATATATATATATATATATATATATGTGTGTGTGTGTTTGTATATATATATATATATATATATATATATATATATACATACAAACACATACACAT
>JAUCMU010000021.1:6955571-6981600 GCA_032275025.1 Enteromius treurensis | reverse complement strand
AGTGTAATTCGGCTATACATCCGCACTAAAGGTGAAAGTCACCATAGCTTGTAGTATAGACTCCAACCCAACTTTGTAAATAGATTAACGACAATATTTTTTTTATTGCGCGTTAAGAGTCTCGCGTTAACGTCGATAACGGCCCACCACTAATATATAATTTTATTTAACAATAACAACAATGCATGATAGCGTGGTGTGCATTGAAAAAAAAACAACACTCACTTTGGCCTTCTCAATAACATTTGCAAATTCTCCAATCCAGATAAAGCAATAATGAGATGTGATCAAAAGGAAGCAGTCACCGCTGTTCAAGGAGGAAGCTCTGGGCTCAACCAGTCTGGTCTGGACATGTCGTCGACCTGATTAAAACACAGAGAGATAGGATACTATCAATATGAGTCAGATGCTGAACCGCCTTGTGTCAGGTAAAAACACACACCAGGTGATTTGCTGTGATTGTACCGCTTTATCCTGGTTAAATTAAAACTCCAATGACACCTACGTTATGATATAATCCATTACAATGACATGACATTTTATTTTTACTTAATGTACAGTGAAAACAGCTAAAATCAGCATAGACTCACTCACAACAGAACATAACTACAGTTAACCGTAATATGCTGTCGTTGAACTGCTTGTGTTGTCCTCTTCATTTAGCCTACCTGCTTTCTTTCACTCTGTTTTTATTGAGGACAGAATGTTGTTTTGGGAACATGCACGTAGGTTTAGGTTGAGAGGGACGCCTTATGAGGAATTAGTATCCAAAGCCCTTCTCCATCCTACAACAGCTGTACCCATAACAAAAGCTACAGGTCTCCCTCCTACATTTAAGTAAACAGCATCTTTCATGGCTGTCTCACTGCCAAATAAGTGCCGTCTCTACAGAAACACACAGATACAGCATACTCTATATGGCTAGCTGCTAATCAGAGACCATTAATCTCTCTATGAAACATTGTTGTGAATACAGCTGTGCCCAAACAAGGTCAGAAGGGATGATGTTAATCAGCAGAGGCCTCTCTAGGCATCCACTGAGCTGACATTTTGTGCATCCCAAACAGCTGTTGTCATTGTCACTCACCTTTGACCTGAATGAGCATGAGTTTTTTATAGGGCATGGCACTGTTGTTGGAACTCTGCTCAGATGCATTCACACTCCTCAGACTCACACTGTTGAAGTTTTCCTTACTGGCCAATCCAGCAAGAGCAACCTCAGAGAAGCCACTGTTCTTATTCACTAAGAAAGAGAGGAGCAGAACAGAGAGAGTCAGGCAAGAGCACAAACTCTTTTAAAAGAGAGTATCTCAATACAGTGTTTTATTGGAGACGGGTACACTATCCTCACTCAGATATTTTGAACAGTTTGTGTTAGTTTGATGGTAAAAGATCCAAAACATGCTTCACTGAATCACCTAAACCCGTGTGCAGAATGTTTTTATTGTATAAAAAGATGTCTAGTTAAAAATGCCGTTGTCACACACACCGGCTCACTGAAATTCCAGCACTGTAACTAATTTTATACAACAGTGATTGCTGGTGCTCGAATCTGATTTGCTGGTAAAAGCGTCAATATTACAGTCCAACAACCTTTTACTGTTTGTATCACTCCGCTTGAAGTTGCCGTATTTCTCATAGCGAGTGACATGGCGGACGCCCAAATCCACTATACTTTTAGAAGTAATACTCCTTCGAGTGTAAAATTAAGACCATTTTAAGCAAGAATGTATTAGTTTGGACTTTTAGATATGCATTTTGTTAATAAAGACAATTTATATTTGAAAATTGTTTCAACGTTTTGTTTACATAAGCTCCAGGGCATCAGCGATCATACAGTGCTCATGAAGCGCCTCACCTAAACATGAGATATAATTAATTCTGGGCAAATCTAACCGGCTGTCTTTGGTCTCAGCTATTTGTTCCAGAGTAAATAGTTTGTGTTTATGTAACTTCAATGCTGTGAGTGCTGCCTTTGTACTTTTGACCAAATTGCCTAGCAACAATATTATTATTAAATAAATAATTTTTTTTATTAACAGTATTAGGAAATGATGCGTCTGTGTGTTCATGATGGCGATAAGAGACTACACTGTTCCGCCATCAGATGATGATAAGAAACTGTTGCAGCCAATAAATGCTACCAAGCCAGGTTACACTGTCATCAGAAATCTACACCATTCTTCAGTCACTTACTCTTTTCCTGTTTCATCCTCTTGCTCTCAAGAAGGCCGATATTCAGTCTCTGTTCTGTGTACTCATGTCTGATGTCCTCCCGAACAGCCAGCATTTTCAGGGGGTTTTTGGATGACTGAACATTTCTGGTTGGCCGTACTGCACGCTTGTGCTGCACCATGTCTGAAGTCAACCTTAAAAAAGTACAAAAATTAATTGTCAAGCTGTAAATAAACGAATTACTACTCTAAAACATAAATATAGCAGTTTGTACATTGACGACATCAACATCCACTCAAGGTGGATTTACCTGGGCAACTGCTCTCCAAAAATGGCATCAAAATCGTCATTTATTTCCACCCTGCTACTGATCTTAGCCATGTCCTCTGTGTGTCTATAAAACTTATCGAAGATCTCATCATCCACAGTCATGACCTCTTTAACAGACTTCTCTGTGACTGCAATCGTGGCTTCTTGAAGCCCTGAAACTAAGAAATGTATAAAAACATTAAGAATAAACTGATTAAAGTTGATATAGGAGAAAATGTTACATCTCTAAAGTTCATTACACATTTTCTAACGACATTCACCTTTGTTATTGAGCCGACCCAGGAATGACTCCAACTTCTCCAGCTTCTTGTCTGACTCCAGCTTCATGTCCTGTTTGACTTCTATCTCTGCTTAAGAAAATACAACAGTAATGTAACTATATGTATACATATGACATAGATATATAAAAAAATACCTGAATATGAGTTCAGAATGGCTTCTCACCTTCATGTGGCTTTGAAATGGTATGGGAGGCATTCTTGTTTTTACAGGATAGAGGGGACAGCACTGGATTTGTGAGAACAGAGGGGGCTGCCAGACCTGGGAGAGAGAAAATAGGCCTGTTACAAAGCAATACTACATGCATATGTCCAAAAATGTATTTTATGTCCCACACATAAATTTGTGCTGTAAAGCAATATGTGCATTTTTCACTGACCTTTTTTAACCATACGTCCAGCCACTGTAAACTGAGTGGAGTCATTGGATGCTCTGTAACCTTTGACCTTCCAGGCATCCTCTTGTTGGTTGATGAGCTGTTTTCGTTCCTCAATAGACATCTCGATCCTCTCGATCCTCTCAATCTGCTGACTCTCCGTCTCATTTCCCATCCTCTGAGATGACAGACGAGAAAAAATTTACATTTGCCTTTACATCAATGACACTGAAACTGAAACATCCTTTTAGTCATTCTAATCTGAAAGGGATGCTTTGTTGATAAACCTTATGATAGCAAATGTAGTGAGAGAAACGACGTCTCAAAAAAGATCTAGCAAAGAAAAAAAAAACTTAAAATTGTGAAAATAACTTTCCGAATACACACTTAGCCACCGCTTTCCTAACATTAGCCTGTAAACGAACCAAATCTAAAGCATCTAAAATATACTAAATATTTATATGTAGTTAAACTAGCTAGTTTTTGACTCCAAAAAAAGACACCAAATACAACACCACACAAACACTTAACATACATACATTTACATACATTACAACAAGTCTTATTGTTGTGTTATGGAGGATTTGTGGATGTGTGTTTGGGGGTGAGAGGCACCTTCCGTCTCCAGGGGTGACGCTCATCCACCTGCACGGGCAGGGGGGTAGCCTTCACACCGTGGGAAGAGCAGGAAGACAGATGGGAAGAAAGAGGGATGGGAAAAGAATGGAAAGAAAGGATAAAAGGTGAAAGGATGCATGCTAGACAATAGAGGCTCCTATTAATAGACATAGGAAGGTGATTCTTCACTGCACCGCTGACCTGTTATACAGTACTATCAGTTGGTCAAGGTAATAAAGATGGTTGAAAGGTTTAAGGCAAGTATATCAAATGTATTATTTAAAGATCAAGAGTTTAAGAGTTGCTAACAAGACAAGAACTGCTTCATTTAATCAAAGAAATACTAGAATGTAATTTCTTAGACATACCTGTACATAATGTTGTGCAATGTTACACTGTGCAGAATATACAAAATATTAAATAGTTACAATTGTTTATTGTAACTATAAAAAGGAGTATGTGCACTCTTTTGAATAAAAAAAGTAAAAGGATGTTTCGCAGAAGCCAGATGTTGTTTATTGAAGCATTTTATTTCTTCTTTTAGTTTCGCCACCATGTTGTTTTTATAAGTATAACACCGGTAAAATACACAGGCAATGAAATGCCATCCCTAAAACACTGTCCTAGACCTCTGGTCTGATGTGTATTTTTTACCATGAATTCAAAAGGATTTAGTATGGTGTAGAAAGTAAAAATGGAGAAAAAAAAGAAAGAAAAACTATTAGTGGTCAAAAGAGGGCGGCTGTCAGTATCAGAAGAGAGAATGAGGAGGGTAGTTTACTTTGGGTGTTTTTGCTCACCTTGGGGAGGATTGCTATTTGATCCAGTGGTTCAGAGGCACATGAAAAGGAGGAGGAAAAGACAGGATCCTACAGACAAGACAGAAAGGGGAAGCAAGACAAAAGATGGAGAGACATGACAAAACAGGAGGGAATGAAGCGGAAGTCTAAGGACACACAGCAGGCAGGTGACTCTGGTCTTACACAAAATGTCACATCTAAATAACCTCATGACCTCTAAACAAGACAACTTAATTTGCTACAGTTCAACACACAATCACCATCCTTGTACAACCACACTTGTGCAACCACCCTGAATGTAACGATGCTGAACTATGCTGTCAATCATGCAGTTTCAATCAAATGAAATAATTGGGCAGACACATATTTTAAATAAATTCACAAGGCTGAATTCAGGCTGTTATTAATTGATCCTTAGAATTACGTCAGGATGTATATAGGCTAATGTATGACTTATCTATAAGAGTGGTTGAACAAGGCAATTAATACCACCACACCATAACCGTGAAGTCACCATTGCGTAAAATGACAAAGCCACCACAATGGCTGTTAAAATATAGGCTAACAGCAAATACAATTTGACATTTCAGAACTCATACCGTCACCACGATAGCAATGTGTGAGGAACAAGCAAATCAAATCACCACCACAAGCAACACACTGACGTCACCGTGATTACAAGGATTAAACACAGAAACAAAAGCATAACCCTTGTACACTGGAAATACCCGTGCTAAGCCTGTTAGCACAGTGGCTAACGGCTAACAGCCTTACCCAAAGTTGATCAGACACGGCAAAGTCATCTATCATCATCCCTTCATCCTAGAAAAAGGGGTAAAATGAACAGGGGAGAAATGATCCCCTACTAAAAGCTTGGATACTGAACTTAACGTTTAATCGGGTTACTGTGAAGAATAAACATGTTCATTATGCAGCCTGAAGATGCTACCTGCATTCATTCTAAAAATAGAGTAACTCGCATTATGGTTACAGTTTACAAATTCGTTACATCAGCATGAAACACTGCGTAAACATATACTGATCTACAAGTAAATAACTGAATTGTTCCCCCTTAGTTACACATACATATGAGTGAAACATTTGATTAAAAAAACAAACAAACAAAAAAAAAGGTCATTCATTTTAATTTCATGCCAACTTTTATGCTGATGAAAGAAGATCTGGTAAATAAATAATGATTGTTAAATCTGATCTGCCAGATCTTCAGCGGGAGTATTGGCACTAACGATAGCTAATTTCCTATGCTGAACGTGATGTTATAAGTAAATCACATTACACAATTTCTGCAACCTGAAGACATCAAAATCCTGCAGTGAAGAGTCTCGAGAATAAATCCAAACAGAGAAAGGCATGTGAAACCTCACCACATCCTCCACAGTTCTAGAGAATTAGTATCAAGCATGCAAAGTTTTGAAACGAGTTTTATTATAAAAAAACAAAACAAAAACAACATGCAGTAAAGTAGTGGACTAGCAGAAAGACAGATTAGTGCAGGTTAGGAACACATACTATCAAAAACACAAATAATCCAGAACCCCTTTATAATAAAAATGATGATGTACACATTCATGGTGACCATGTGATGACTACCAGCCCTATTAAACTATCACAGCTCAAGAGTTCATTAGTAATACCTCTCATTTAATTTCTAAACATCATCAACAACCAGACTGCACTATTTAAAAGAAAATAAAGAGCTATTTCTAGATCAAACTTGTCTGCTATACAGAATGTATGCAGATTAGAGTTTCTCTTTTGAGTTTCACTCAGAAGCAAATGAAAAAACATTTTAAAAAAAACTGAAAAGTGGCCCATGCGCACCACAAAACTAGGCAAACAGAAAGGTCAGAATAAAGTGAAAAGATACAAGATAAGAAAACAACAAATAGCACAAACCCTTCTCTGTTTAGAGTTACTGAACCGCACGAAAGCCAGTTCAAAAGTTGAAATACTGGACTACACAACAAATGCAAACTAAACTACTAAATCACAAAATCAACGAGTTGCATGATGATCTGCATCAACCAGAGCTGATAATACAAGATGTTACAATATATATATATATATATATATTTATCAATCTAACAACAGCTGTTGAATACACACTGAATATGAAATTACACCACGCACCATGACCTATGACCTGTACGGTCAGCTCAGACAGTTCAAGGTTCAGAGGTTACCTTCTTCTTGAAGCTTTGCTCCACTTCCCATAGCTGGGCATGTCTTTCAGACACAGCAGCCTTCACCACATCCTGTTTTTTATTTATCCTGTTCCTCCAGTCTTCCTCTCCACTCTTCTTCAACAGAGCCAGCCTGCGAGACACAATCATGCGTCATCGTGAATTCTTGAATGATTTAATGATCTAAAAATCGTATATACACTTTCAAACGCTAGAAATGTATTCTGTAGATGCATTTACTAATTAATGATTGTGTAGACTTTTAAATTAAATCATAAAAACATTTAATGGATGAGAAGGACACGATAGTGAAGCATGGCTTGGCAACTCCTTTAACACAGTTGAAAAACAAACCAGAGAGAAAATACTCAGCCAGGTAGGAACGTCAAAGGAACTAAATTATAAGATTAAGTAGAGATTTTTTTGACGCAATTTCCAAATGTCTATTTATGTATGCATGACAAACAAATATATATATATATATATATATATATATATATATATATGCAGATGAGAGGTTTTCATTATGTCATCAATCAATTTGATCAGCTTGCTTCCTATGGCAACAGACAGACACCCATCAGTTACATAATACTTTGATCTCAAACCGGACACAGCAGTACAGCTATTACAAAACTAAACAAACCAATCTATACAGAGTCACACACTATATAGTGTTACACGGAACTGGATCTCCATCTGTGTGCTTTTAGTCAGACCACAACACAGGCAAAGACATTACCACGACATCATTACTATCGACAATGACCTAGTTTACAGGCAAAAAATGTTGTACAAGGACTTGGAGCCTCTGATGTTTTTCATTTTTCTCCCAGCTCTCATTCTAAATAGACTGACATACATTCAAAAGACACAGTGCAAGTGCAACCCACTTTCCCCAAATAGTCAAAGTGGAACACACACACACACACACACACAGAGAAAAGTCTAAGGCAGCAATGTCCTGCTTTACACAGACATAGAAAGGTAACAGTTTTCAATATACATCTATAAGTATACATTTGATTTACCCTAACATATGACATTCTGCTGACTTCCTTTTATATCACCACATATAAACTTCACAAACTCTTTAAAAGATGTCATTTGGATATTTAATGCTTTCAGACACTCACCTGTCTTTGATGGACATCTGTCTGGCAGACATGATGTCTGAAAGCTTGTCTCCCTCCTCTGTTTTAAAGTCAGTGTCCTGCTCGTCTTCTCTACTGTTGTCCTCCAAAAGGTGTCCGGCAAACACTGTGTGCGTGTGCTGTGCCAGAGAGCCGCACCGTAAAGAGGATGAGCCCTGTGATACAGCTGCTGCACGTACTGCGGCTGTGTGCACAGGAAGATCTGTTAGAGACAGACACAGGAAAAGGGTTAGAGCAGCACCAGTGACACAATCAATAACAGCTCACTGACAGGCGGAGCAACCACAGACACGTACAAACATGGCCAAACTCTCACACACACTTAGTCCTTTAAAGAGTTCCACCCCAATTGGGTCTGTTCACATGCTCTCTTGCATGTGAACAGACGCATAGTTAAACTGATGAATATGTAACACAGGAAATGAGTGTCAGTTTCTAAGCATAAAAGGAAGCTTTGTTGCTCAAGCTGCAACCATGTGGCCTGGACAGACATCTTTCTGTCTTTTTAAATGGGGAAAAAGTTTAAAACCACCAGCCTGGATGACAGACACCAAACAGGAAGACGCTACAGAGCAGACACGCATCATATCCTATCCACACCTATCTTTTGGTAAAGTCACACTGATATCAGCACAGAACACATGTACAGCAGACACAGCAGGAAACCATCATAACAAGTCATGTTTGATAAAACAGACAGTACATGACTGTGTGAATTGTAGAGCAAGACAGTGAGATGCACATCGTGAGTAATTAATTAAGGTTTAAAACAGAAATATGCAGTATTTTTTCATTTTGAAATTAAACAAATCAAATTAGAACCTTGGGGTAAGATGCAAAAAAAATTAATTGCAAATTTTAAATAATATTTTTTGATAAAATGTAAAATGATAATTAATAAATAATAAAAATAAATAAATAAAAATACATTAGAAGTTTTACATTTTTTACCCATTTGAAAATAATAATAAAAATAAATCATTATTTTTGCTGACAATAATATTAAAGAAAAAAAAAATCAATTAAGCATTGCTTTAAAAGGGTCAAATGAAAACGAGGGGCTTCTAACTAACCTACTGTAAACACCTCTGACTGGCCATTGTATTTCACTGTTCAGAGAAAGTGATATAATTATTAACGGAAGAGATTGAAAGGAGCCGCCTATCAGGGAGTGCTGAATTGAGTTTGTACTTGGTACTACCAGTACTGCAGAAAGGCCATTATTGTTATTGTTTCAGTATCACAATGTTACAGAAGTAGCTACTTTTAGCCAAAATCTTTAGTTCACAAGTCACTGAAATACTTTTCTTAAAGTTGAACAGTGGATAGAATGTTTAGAAACGCATCAATGTTCAAACTGTCAGAAGTCAGTAGTGATGCACCAGTCTTGATTTTTCATGGACAATCCTGATTATTTTTTCTAGCAAATTCTGTTTTCTTTTTTTTTTTCAAGAGGTAAGACTGAATTAAAATATGACTAAACAAAGAAAATGTTTTTTTCTCTATTAGAGGGCAAGTGGCTCAGGTCGTGCAGCTAGTCCAGGATGGCACATCAATGCAAGCTGTGGCAAGAAGGTTTGCTGTGTCTGTCAGCGTAGTGTCCAGAGCCGAAAGGCGCCTTCCAGGAGACAGGCCAGTACATGTACTGTAAGAGGGTAATAGCCTAGCAGCAGAACCGCTACCTCCACCTTTGTGCAAGGAGGAACAAGAGGAGCACTGCCAGAGCCCTCCAAAATGACCTCCAGCAGGCCACAAATGTGTGTGTGTCTGCTCAAACGGTCACAGACTCCATGAGTGTGTTATGAGGGCCCGACGTCCACAGGTCAGGGTTGTGCTTACAGCTCAACACCATGCAGGACGTACACCACCGGCGCCCTGTGCTCTTCACAGATGAAAGCAGGTTCACACTGAGCACATGTGACAGACGTGACAGATTCTGGGGACGCCATGGAGAACGTTCTGCTGCCTGCAACATCCTCCAGCATGACCCGTTTGGTAGTGGGTCAGTAATGGTGTGGGTTGGTCCTCAGAAGACCATCTGCCACCTTATCAGGAGCATGCCCAGGCTTTGTAGGGAGGTCATACAGGCATGTAGAGGCCATACACAATACTGAGCCTCATTTTGACTTATTTTAGGTACATTACATCAAAGTTGGATCAGCCTGTAGTGTGTTTTTCCACTTCAATTTTGAGTTTGACTCCAAATCCAGACCTCCATGGGTTAATAAATTTGATTTCCATTGATAATGTTTGAGCGATTTTGTTGTCAGCACATTCAACAATGTAAAAAGCAAAGTATTTAATGAGAATATTTAATTCAATCAGATCTAGGATGTGTTATTTTAGGGTTCCCTTTATTCTTTTGAGCAGTCTATTTTTTTCAATGACAGTAATATGATTTTTGACATTTCAATACCCATTACCAGTGTTTCCTATACATTGATTTATTTGTGGCGGTTGACTTCTATAAACAAATATGAGCATGTTTCAAAATCAAAACGCGTTTTAAATGAATATATCTTTGAAGCAAACCAAACGTCTTCACAAAGGTTTTGATTTCGTTATCATTTTATCCGATACATTAACGATTGTAAGCACAGCACTGCTTTGTGTACCACATTTACCAGGGTGCCTCCTGCTGGAATGAATTGATTATTATGGAACAGCAGCAATACAGAGTTTCCCTGATTACCACAAAGCAGAACTTCATTTAGAAATGCTTTAGTATGAATAATACAGTGGCGAGATGATCTACAGTTTTACCAGTTAAAATTCTAAGGTGGAATACACATAAACAACCCCAATTCAATTTTATGCATTTTCTTCCAATATTTTGTGCATCGTTAAGAGTGAGCCTGCTCTGCCTTCTCTCCTTCTCAGCATCAGTACAAACCCTGGGAATCCTGATTTAGCAACTCCTATTTAACTTTTTTTTATTTTTTTTTTTATTGTGATTGTGAGATGTGGCAAAATTTACAAATTTAATCAATCAATGTTAGTTACTGACTGCACTAAAGGTTTGCTTGGAAGTATAATTTACAATGTTATGAGATATATTTGGCATATTTAGTAAATATACCATGACAGCTGGGACCTGACTTCTCTCCCAAGGGGCTATCTGTCCTATTTAGGCGCTCATCCTACACAAACAGTGAGGCAAAATTTTATTAAAACGAAATAAACAACTACGTTTATATATATATATATATATGTATACACACACACACACACACACATATAAATATACACATACACACACAAAAGATAGTTAAATAACAATACCTTGAAGTACAGAAACGTATGAAAAAATGAGCCACATAACCTATATTTTTGTACCTGATATGGCTGCCTTGGATTTGTGCTCCCCGTCTGTTTCTGAAGGGTCTTGAGGGGTCACCAAAGACTCGTTGTGCCCTTTATACTCCTCCCAGTCTCTGGCCGGTTGAGCATGTGGTTTCTGTTTCATGCTCTCTGGAGAGGGAAGCTTCCTCTTCCCCATGCTCAATAACTGCTTTTCTCCTTGGGGCACTGGGAACACATCTGGGCTCTGATGAGCAGTTTGAGGTTGGTAAGAGAGGGTCTGCTCATAGTAGGCAGGGCCAGATACATTGGGCATGGTTAGGTGGATGTCACCAGCATGTTCAGTGGAAACGGTCGAGGATCTCAGGGCCGAGGCAGAGGTGGATGCAAAACGAGCTCCACCTGTAGGCTGCAGCTACAAGAGGACAATAATAAAAAAAAAGGATAAAGAGTTTGTGCAGAAAATGAAAGGATAGAAGATTTGAGAGTGAACAGTAGAGAAAGATTAGAGCAATGAGAAAGAGATGGGATGAGAACAAAAAGTGAGTCAGCATGGGCAGGAAACAACACATTCATCAACCGTTCATCAGCAGACACACGTCAATCATGCTGACTAATCAGAGGCTGAATTAGTGCATTTCCTGTAGCTGAAAGGCAAGCATCAAATCAGCCAATAACCAAAAACCACTCACAAAGCCATGCCCTTTTTATACTGAACCCGACTGTTCCCATCATGCCCTCAGAAACAGATACACTGAGTCACAGACACAATCAATTCAAATCTAACACTACTGTGTCAGCAGGGCTTTAGGCAGAGTTGCGGTGCACATTCAGAATAAGATCATTGATTTCCAAACAAAGTAAGCATTCAGCAGTGACACATTTCTCCAAAAAGTAGTCTTCACAGACAACAATACAGAACATCTTCAAGTACAACCTCTGAACCACAAATGACTTTCCTTAGAGGACTGCTTAAACACAATAAATGGAGTGAGACAATTTAAAAATCCATAATAGTGTAGTACAGAAATGAACAATAATGAATAGAAGTGAGCAGTATGTGGGAAAAAAAAACCCAACAAAGTGCCTCTTTATCTTTTTAAGTAACATTTCACGTTATGATAAAGTATAGTTTGTTGGGTCATATTGCTTTTACACCACAAGAAACCAATTGCGCCAAGACTTGATCAGGTAAAACGATTATTTAAAAAAAAAAAAAAAAAAAAAAACCAACATGTTAATATGTATTCATATACTAAATGAACCGAGCTAAGTGAAAAAGTATGTGTAAGAAAGCCCATAATAAAAGTTAAAGGGAAACAGTTCTTTCTTAATACAAGACACATTTGAATGTGTATTTTCCACAATTTGTCCATGCTTCCACTATAGCAAATTTCTTTGCAGGGTAACCCAGAACTAATGTTGTTTATACATAAAACACGAACAGACAAAACATCATATCTGTTAACATTTCTCTGCTCCATTTCAAAAAGCACAAAGCCTGCACTTGCTCTACCAGCAATCTGGAACTACATTCACAAACAGAAGCATTTACCTCCATGCCGTCTTTCGGGGGTTGTACGATCATCTAAACAAGATGCTTAAAAGAAATGCCTGAATTCAGCCTACTGGCACATAAGCAGATATATGCTGAAGCATTAGGAAAACCGCTTCTAAGACACGGGACAAATGGTTTTACAGCAGGCTGAGTAAAACCTTGGTTTCTATGAAATATCATACGGTTCTAGAGGACTCGGGTATCCTCACATGTTCCAGATCGCTCAGAAGCTCTGAGAACTCCGATTCCTCGTCAAACAGCTCAGAATCAGAATAATCCTGCATCAGAGACAAACCTCTTTAAAATGCTCAACCGTCTGTGTCTGTGTGTGTGCAATTAAGATTGATTATACTGTATATGTCTGTGGATGTAATACTTCAACATATGCCAACAAACCTAAATCAGTGTACAGAGTGGGCGATATGAGCAAAAATATAATAAAAAAATCAATAATAATATCCTAAACTTTACACTATACACTTTAATACTATAGCGAATATCATTTTTAAAGGCTGCGAAGTATTAAAACAAAAAAGTACCTACTCAAGAGTATGTAATTTCAGGATCAGCTTGCGACTTCTTAACTGCGATTTCTGACTTGTTTTATAGCTTCATTGTTTAAGCCTTTTCTCTTCACCTCCAGTATTTAACTGACATACTGTACACTACATGGCCAAAAGCATGTGCACACCCAAAGATCACACCCTTGAGTCATGATTCATGATTTCAATTACATGATGAGCAATGCACTAAACTGTGGCATGAATAAGCATGGTCTAATTGTTTATTGAAGAGACAGAAATTGTACATACCTGTTCAACCTCTCCTAGTGTGATTGGCTGAGTCTGGTAGCGGGCATTACTCCTACGTGATCGAGTGTCTCCCCTGGCCCGAGGGCCGTGGCTGGACGGCTGTGCCAGGCGGTTGAAGAGTTCCATCTTCTCTGCCAGAGTCAGCGTGGAAAGGTCTGGCTCCTCTTGGCCATCCTCCCCTGGAGATGCATGGCGAGCTCGATCCGTCTCCACTGCCTCCTGAGCCAGCCGAACCTCTCTGGCCTGCTCCCTCACCATGCAGCTCTGCTGAGATGATGCCTGCAAGCTTTAGGACACATCAATACCAGACTGTTCAGAAACACTCAATGTGTTAACAATGTGTTAATTCCATTATATGACCTGTAAGGCTGGGCTGCATTACTGTGTTTATCATATCTAATTATAATACTAAAGATTGTGTTAATAACTACTTACATAAACTTGGATTAAACACACGTGCATGCAAACAATATACAAGCAATTGTGATATTATAGTAGCGTGTGCTGATAAACGTCATGCAGTTTATATACTGTACTCAACATGTTGCTGATGGAGCAAAAAAGCGACACAACTCGTGAAACTATGACACAAAGCTCGGAAGGATCCGAGTAACAATTTCATGACCTCACAGAAAATTAATAACACTATATCAGTGATGACCAGGATAAGTTTACACGCAGTCATGAAATTGCGCACTCACTCTTCACACATTCTAGTAACTGTACTGGCCTAAAAATACCACAAGAAGGTGCTGGTTCTTAATTTAACTTTTCATTTAAGTTGCAAATAAAACCAAATGTGCATATTTACATGATTTCTGAAGAATCAGGTGGCACAAAAGACTGTATTTTAATATATGCATTGAAAAAGGAAACAACTATTTTAAATTGTAATGATATTTCACATTGCTTTTCTCATTATACATGAATCCACATTAATTAAGACAGATAAATCTGTGAACATGCAAGTTTTCAATGACAAACATTAGTGTTTATAAGAGTGACCATGCCTGAATTACACACACGCTCATGGGAGTGTCTGTATGTGTCCTGGGTACCTGGATTTGGTCACAGAGCTGCTGACTAGAGTGGGACTAGGAACACGCGTTACAGAGGTTTGTACAGTCACGGACTGTGACAAATGGCCAGGGACACTTTTAAATCACACAGAGCAGAAGGAAAGAAACAGAAACAGGGAAAAAACTGAAGGAAACTGAAGAAAACAGATCATAGGTACAGTACATAGAAAAGAAAAGTAAAGTAAAGGAAAGGAAAGAAATTTCAAGGAAAAACTGTACATGTATTGTATTGCATTGGATTCACAGCACACATACATGTACCTATATAATAACCAAATATATTGATGTAAATGTTGAAGCTAACAATTGTAAACATTTTTTTCTTTTTTTTGTGCCTTCAATCTGAATTATCGAATATGTCACATACTATAAACACTTACGTAGCAGCAATGACCACTTCCTCTGAGGTGACGGGCTGAGTGCGAGATCGATCCTGACCTCTCCTCAGCCTGCGTTCAACAGCAGGGTTACGGCTCCATGCCTTCAAAACTGAACCATCTGAAGTCTTTTCAAGCTCCTAAGAAACAGGAAGGCTTTGTATGAAAGCTTTGCACCATAACTTCTAACAAAAATAAGAACAAAAAATAAAAACAACAAAATGCAGCATTTGACTGAGAACTTGTACTAGCTTGCTCAAGATATCAGATGCTTTCCCTTTATCAGAGGTTTCTATAAAACTAACTAAATTGTGTTGGTTACCATTTTTTTGCTTTAATGGAGTTTAAAATGTCATATTTGAGGAATGTGCATGTTTGTATGATGTGTGCGTTCAGGTGTAATGGACTAAGGTGTGTCCTTTTTTGCACAATTCTTGGAGTGCCAAATTAATAAGGAAGTACAACCACAGACAGACATGGTCTGTTCCAAAAACAAGAAAACTAAAAGCTACATTTATAGTCACCAATGTAATGTTTCTATCAACAGGCAGGAAAGAATATCTTGTGAAATGTACAAATCAAGCACACAAGCTTAGAGAAAATGTAACAGGACATATTTTAGTCCGCACTGAAAAATAGCAGTTGAATATTGTGCTAACTTATGCAGCACTTCACACAATTTGTGTGTTTATTAGAGCATCAAAAAGTTAGCTTAGCAACATGCTAACATTAGACTAGAATCAACAGAGCTGTGGTCGATTATGTGCACTTCACGTAAGGGACAATTGTGTGGTCTACATAACCATAGGACAGGGGTTGTGGCCAACACAGAGTGCTTCAAATAAGCCACTTAAAAAGAGTTTGGTTATGATGCTGACTATATAGACCGTAGAAAGGAAGCAGCTCACTTTCAGGGGTTTTGAATCTATGCACAAAGACACTCAAGCACCACGTACCCTGAAAAGAGATCGCTTGGCGGCTACACTCAACTTTGCTCTCTCATCCAACTTCTCTTCATCCACTGGAAAAACACAGGAAGAAAAGAAAGAGTCAGAAGCCTCTTCATGAGAACTACTTCATGAAATCTCATGACTTTCAAAGGACAAACACAATGCTAAACACAAAGCAGAAGGATTACATGAGCAAAGGTCAACCTTAAATATGACACAGCAGGGGGAAATAAATGCTGTATATCTACCAAATGCAATGTATTATATTGAAATCTGCTCTAATATGGTGTGACATGATTTATACAACACTTAAAGGGACATTTCTCCCAAAAATGAAAATCTGTGACCATTTACTTATCTACATGTTGCTTCAAAACCAGTTTGGTTAATCTTCAAAATACAAATTTGGTTATTTTTAATGAAACTAGAGAGACTTCTATAACGCTACTGAAAGCTCAGGTGACCAAAACGTAGACTCATGTGTCATTAAGTTTCATTAAAAATATCTTAATTCGTGTTCCAAAGATTGACCAAAGTTTAATGTCAAGGTATAATTTTACATCATACTTAAGGCAGAACTATAGCTGTTGAAAATGTTAGGGTCCACATTGATTCAGCACATTTTTATTCAGCAAGGATGCATTAGACTTATTTATTTTCCCCAAATAAATGCTGTTCTTTGCCGAAGTGCAATAATTCTAAAATGTATTATGGTTTACAACAAAAAAAAAAAATTAAGAAACACACTTACCTTCAGGGCTCAGTGGTTCAAGGCTTGGATGAGACCTAAAGAGAACAAAAGTTAAAGTCTTAAAAAAGGGTTGCAATTATACATTATTTAAAATGATTAGGTCCAGCTGACTTGCAACAGTGTGAGCAGACAAAAGCAGCAATATTTTTAGGAATAAGAGAATCAGGAAAACACACAAAGCAGCTAGTGGGAAAGTGCAGAAAACATAATCAGGCCTGCTTAATCCACAGCGTTTGACAGAATTATAGATTTCGCAACATGCCACAGAAAAAGAAGAGAAATGGCAACAAAGAGCCTTTTATAAAAACCACTGACCAAACCTTTGGATTAGAATCCACTACACATAAAAACAGGATACAGCGTGTTAAAGGAGTAAATTATTTGGTGAGCCAAAAGCTAGCTTGAAGTAATCAGTGCATAAATACAGTGCAGTTAAAGAAGGTAAATGAAAAAATAAATTTCGAACCAGTCTGGGTTTAGTTTCATTAAGTGTAGTTTTAAATGTTCACTCCAGCACAACTGTACAATAGCGTGCATAAAACTATTCAAAATGCGTACCGGTCCGACTGTTCACGCTCACTTGAAGTGATAGGCTGCGTTCTAAACCTCTCAGATGTCTTTCTATTCTCAGTAGGACATATATACCGCAAAGGGCGACGAGATGAGCGAGCTTTGACTCTCTCACTTCTCCAGGGTGCATGTGTATCTGGAGGCATCTCTTCTGCCCTATTACGTCACAAAGCATGACTAAACGAGGCAGCATTGAAGAATGGCAGGTGCACAGACAAAATGCTAATGCTTGACAAATATTTCCTCTAAGCATCCTCGTAAGTGGGTTAAACTAATGAAAACCCTACAAACCCCAAAAGTGGTTAAGAATAATTTTGTCTGCACAACTAGCATAAACACACACATAATGGTCTCTAGAAATACAAAGCTGCCAAGCCAAGCTAAGAAGACAGACAGGCAGAAATGGTTAATTATTACTGACAGAGTGCGCACTAGACAAGCCGAGCAGCATGATGGCTGAAAGAACGGAGCACAATGTCTCTTCTAACATTTCATTCTCCAAACAGTTACATTAGATGAGAACTTAGTGTTAATCTTCAATGTTAGACAATGTTAGTAAGTCGACACGTAATGATAATGTACCACCACCTACAGTTCGGCTTTCCTGGGACTCGCAACACTTTCCAGGTAGGTATGGCGGAGTTGGGCAACTGAAACCCTTGCGTCGTGGGATAGGTGATCGATACAAGGCACTTTCTCCTGAGGGGCAGGCTCTCTGATTGGATTCTGGATGGCACCCTGTTGGACATTTCCAGTCTCTAGAGGTTTTGCCATACATCTCCCACTGGAGGTCTGGACTGGGGCATAGGAGCCAACATCAGTCTTTCTATGGGCCTCTTGAGCTCTTGCTTGCATAGACTCTGTGGCCTGAAGTCGGGACACATGCTCTGTGTAAACTTCCCGCTTTGACTGACCTCCACGGCACCCTCTGGGGTCATCTGCAATATCCTCCCTTCTATGCCGACTGACGCCTGGGTTTACCTCTACATTGTCAGTGCTTCCTTGGCACGGTTCTTCAGTGCTCCTTTCTTTCCGACGAATTTCAGAAGGTAAAACTGCCTTCCTGCTACGCAGGAGCCCCACTGTCCTCACATCCTGTTTTCCCTCTGGTTCAAGCACTTCTTGAATCTCTTGTTTATGCCTGGAAGCAGATTCGCTGCCCATAGAGAAGTAGCTCTGGCACCCCAGGTCATGGCGTTGCTCTTGCCCGGCGTGGGTCAGCCGCTGTTTGGCTGGAGCTGAATCAGAGATGTTCCGATTGTGAGAGTGATATCGAGGGTATGATTGGGCAAGCTGGCTGTACGCTGTTCCTTCTGTTGTTTGACCCCTGTGAAACGGCTCGTCACGGGCCAGTCTCTCCCTAACTCGGATTCTTCAGAAGAAGAGAAAAGGGTTGGTTACTTAGACTTAAATGAGAAATTATCTGACTCTGCAAAAGAAGAAAGATATAAAACCATTTCTTGGCCCTGGAAGTGGGTGAAAGCAAAAAATTCTGATCCAACCAAAACAACTCAAGCCACAGAACCAGTAGACGTAACTCAGTATGGTTTGTGCTTATTAGAATGCGGCGAAACAGCAACTTTGACAGTGCTTGGAATCAAAAAATAAAACATTGAGACACTGTATCAAAGTTGATGTTTTCAGTGGTTGGAATAATGAGAACCATGTGAAAAACTTTGCACTTACTGTAACAAAAATCAAGCAGCAAAACAACAACTGTGATATTTGAAACAACTGTAACATATATTGAAACAATCTCAAAATAGTGATTATAGTCAAAACATCATAAATAAAGGTTAGCCCATTGAAACAGAGGCTTTCTACGTATGATAACAGACCCTCAAATCCCAAATTATATGTTTGTACAGGCAACTATATTTTCACATGAGCCATTTATACTGTCATGATAAATACTGTAAAGAAAACGTGTTTGCAAAATTATATAATTAGCTTATACACAATTTTGTTATTTATGCCAAATTACAAAACCATTAAAGGAGAAGTTCACCCAAAACTTGTGAACTCATGTTCTCACCCTCAAGTCGTTCCAAACCTGTATGAGTTTCTTTCTTATGCTGAACACAAACAATGATATTTTAAAGAATTATTAGTTCCCAATGACTTCCAAAGGGAAATAAATAATTATTTAAGTAAATGGGACCAACAACTGCTTGATTATCAGCATTTCTCAAAATCTCTTCTTTTACGTTCAACAAAGAAACCTGTAAAGGTTTGAAACAATATGAGGATCAACATGATTTTTGGGTGACCTGTCCCTTTTTAACTATTGCCAAACGGAAAATATAAACAGTGTAAGATTTAAATCAAGTTTGAAAACCCTGCTTCAGATGTATATTAAATTCCTTTGTATTAAAAAACATTTTAATACATTAAGGCAGTTTCTCTCTTATGCAGTATATCATGTTATAAATGTATAGCTATGGACATCTAAACAACCAGCTAAATTCACACAACACAGCATTTTATTACATGCTGGGTGAGAAAGGTTTGCTGATGAACTAATTTTGTGATGACTGGTTCTTTATGCAAGGTCAGCAGAATCAAAGCTCTCAGCAGGGGGAGGCAAAAGACTCTTTGACCCAAAAGCTTTAGCAGTCAGTGCACTACCAGTGAAGGAACGTATATCACAAAGAAAACTATTTCTGTCTTTGCGTCTTTTCTCTTTATTTCCACCTGTTCACCTACATCAATGCTTGATTTCCAACAGATCAGAGCCATAATACTGTTAAAAAAAGAAGTTAGCAAACAATTCAACCATCCTCTACATGCCACCCTTTTATGAGTTCTATCCCACACTCCTCTAGCTGATAAAAGCGGTTTCTCCTGACCTGAGCTTGACGGCTATACACTCACACTTGAGTTTCACATATGGTACCACGCACTCCGTTGAGCTCCTTCTGGACCCCTGTTTAAGTGAAACCATGCACTGCACTCTGTAATTGTTGAGTCATTTGAACTGTTTTTAACCTCCTCTGAGCAGACTGTATTTTCAAGCCAAAATTGGGGAGAAAAAAAATTATAATAAAAAACTCTTTTGGTCACGAAATGAAAAAAAAAAAAAAAAAAAGTAGTAAATGCAAATATAGGCAAAACACAGAGGCTTATTAATTTCAAGTCTGTGTTTACAATAAGATCCCATATTTAAATAACCAAATAAAATGTAAGTTCGACTTTAAATGCAAAGTCATGGCAGTTGAACAAACTCAAAAATCATTTACATCTCAGACTTGATCATTGTAACAAAGATTAAAAAAAAATATATATATATATATATTTTTTTTTTTCTCTCTCTCAAGAGGGCAATGATTGTGCACATACTCTGCAGAGACTACAGAAAAGGAGATGTGGGCGCCCATTTTTCTCCATTTCTCCCTACACATCTTTTCAAATCTAAATGGGTTTACTAAAGTCAGCAAACACTAAGTAACAAGAAACTGCAAAGGAGAAATAAGTCCACAGAACCTAAAAGGATAAAAAGTGAGGATGAAAGAGCAGGGGGAACAAAAAAGGATGCAAAACGGGAACACAATTTGCGTGTGAAATGATTCCCAGCAAACTTGGCTCTGGAGTTTTGCATGACTAATCAAGTTATCACACTCCTCATTTAGCATATTGAGCTAATGCAGGCCAAATGATCTGCATTTACATTCTTGTCGAGTTTGGTGACTCACAGCTCAACAATTTTCTCTTCCGCCACAATACCACAAACTTACACACGTCACATTTGATTCAGCCAGGTACTGAAAAACAATATACAGTAAGGACAATAACACACACACAAAGTAACTGGACTGTGCCTGAAGTATACTGTATTAGCAAGAGTTAAAGGTAAACTGCAGCGAGAGGTCTGAATGTTGAAGGACCAAATTCAAACCCACAGCACACATTAACAGCGTGGATGGGATGGGTGGTAGAAATGTGTGCAAGGATGGCCACTTTGTTACTGAAATGATAGACCCAACTCAAAACCACACCCTGAGCCCTTTGCCTTGCTGGTTCGCAATAACCGGTCATACTAAAACAGCCATTATTAGCTCTTCAAAACACCAGGTTGCTACAATGATCACTGGAGTAAGAAACAATCACAGCTTTGTATTCCAGTTACCCAGGCTAAGTGTGGTCCCTAATAGGGGTGTGCCATATTTATCATCTGCAATAATATTGTAACTGTTGTTTTAACGTTATGCCAGCAGGTATATTGAGCATATATGTCACTTAGTTTGCAAAACAAGAAACGGAAACATTGACTGCATGATGAAGCCTAGTAATCCAAACTAAAAATATATCCCTGTATGGTGTTTTTGGTTTTTTAATATCTATATAGATACAACACTGTGGCATTTCATTCTTGTAATTTATAAAATTACCCAATTTATAAAAATTAAAAAAGAACTACAAAAATAATCTCAGTAAATAGTCGCACAAGTTCCTAGCCACAGTAAGTTGCATAGGATGAACCAGTAGAAAACACTCCTGTCACAGTCATTCTTACCTCACATACCAGCAAGGACGTTTATAGAACAGGACTAGAGATGGTTTGAGATGGGGCCATGAGGTTAGGCGGGACCACTGTTAAGTGACGGGTGTCAAACACACCCATAAATCCCAAATGTATGGTACCTGGACGGCCAGTTGATCGGAGAGAGGGTGTCTCCTTCTGAATCAGTCTGAAGTGACCACTGGTTTGTTGACTGGCTACAGGAGCTAAATTAGTTAAGACACGCCCAAGACAGAGAACCACTCAACAGTTTAGTGTCTATGCTTGGAGAGAGTGAGAAAAAGATAATTCTTGCCAAAAAAATAAAATGGGGCCTGAAATACTTTGTGAAAATTGAGCTCGGCCTTGTGGGAACAGGGTTTTAAAGGCCAAGATCTCAATTGTTCACATTAACTAACCAATCAAACTTTATACTGACATTATAAATGTGCTCTGGGTATCTCCTGAATATCATTCTTTATCATATTCATTTATAATTTTTTGGGCTTGGCTTGATGTTGGGAATTTTAATTCTGCTGGAATCTTTTTTTGCTTAATTTGGCACGCACTTTAATTCCAATGCGTCAGGCAGAGCACTGACCCATGCCATAAAGAAACGAACGCCAAAGGACAGTGAAGGTCAATGCTAATGGATAATGTGTCATACTGAAGAGAGCCCACCCATCTTTAGGGAGCTGTTAAAAAACACTCCTAACAGTATCCAAGCCAAATCCTGCAAATTGACGGCTTTCTTTTAGGGGGAAAATACCTGTGAAAGACAGATTCAGGGGACTACCAGCCAACATTCTTTCCAAGAAAGGAAAGAGTAAGTGAAGGAAAATAAGTCACTGATATATAAAGATACTACTAGATGACTGTAAGATAAAAAAAAGAAACATCCATCATGCTGAGAAGACTCACCCATGTCTTTGGAGGATGTTGTGAGCCTGCTGCTCAATAAACAGATCACCAGGAGAAGCTCCCTGTTTTGGAGATGGCATCATGGTCCTTCGGCCTGCATTAGGCGAGCTGGGAACCCCCATCGCCCCTGATTCCTTCCCCGGGACCCTGGCAGACCCTGATACATCCATATATGCAGAAGGGTCAGGTGCAACCCCTCCACCTCCATGTAATCTATCCCGCTCGTGTGCCCTCCTCTGGTTTTCCAGATTCATCATCCTCTCACGCTCGGAGATGTACTCGCTGGATGGATCGCTGTGAATGTGTGAGCTGGCCCTGTCTACATGATGGCTGGGGGTGTAAGCATTATGCTCCACTCCATCTCCACCTTCTGCCTTTGACCTGTGTCCATCAGGCTCTCTGGAGGTTTTGGAGAAGCGAGCCGTATAGTCAGTCTCAGTCTCCTGATCCAGAGAGATGCCGTAGCGCTCTGCTAGCTGACGGCGGCGTTCTGCCTTGTAGCGTGCGATCCTTTCAGCTTTAGAGTCCAACTCCGCCACATGAGTGGAGCCAGTGCTGTACACAGTCTCCGGTTGGACTGTGTGGGTTCTGGACTGAACCTCTGCACTGTGCGGATTTGGGAAGTTTGGGTCATTTTTGCCATAGTGCTGAGGAGAAACTACAACAAGAGAGATAGAAATAGATAATTCATAGTTCATACTGAATCTAAACAACTCCAAACAGTCACCGCTATACTGTCATACACCATGTAATATAGATGTTTAATGCACATTATTTATCAAGTATTCTATAGGTCAGTGAACGATTTAAGGTATAAATATATTAAACAGATTTCTCACCTGTGCAGGGGTTACAGGTGTCTGCTGCACGGGTATATCTCGGAGTGTCCTCCTCTAGCAGTCTATTGCTAACTAGACCGTCACAGCCTGGGAGATTTTGGAGAACATCACTATCAATTCCCTCCAGACGTCTTGCAATTCGCTCTTTCCTATAAATAGGAATGGCATGAAAGCAAATTAAACAGTATAACTCTTAATCTTGGGGGGACTAACACTTTAGTGTAGGGACCAACCCTTACCAAGTATTTGCTTATTATTATCAAGTTGTCTGTTTATTAGCACATTAGCATTTATTCTACATGACCATACTCAACATCTCTAATCATACCAAACACCTAAACTTAAGACCGACCTTACTAACTATTAATAAGCAGCAAAAAAAGCTGACAAACAAAAACATACTTTATGTTTATTAGTGAGTCTTGCATATAATTTATATTATCGTTATATTTATACAGTATTATTTAAAAGTTTCGATTCTGTTAAGATTTTTTTTCCGTATTTGAAGGAAGCTTTTAGTGCTGCTCATCAAGGCTGTGTGTATTTGTTGATAATGAAAAAATTATGATGACCCTAAGCCTTTTAAATGGTAGTGTATGCATTTATAACACATCATTCAGTCATTGTGGTATTTTTGGATACATGCTACCTTAATTCTGGTGAAGAGCTTGAAACATGTGGTAAAAGTGAAATTAAATTGTGCTGACAATTTTGTGACTTTGTAATTGTTGCTGAACACCTGTATTAACTGAACATTGGCAGCGCATGCTTTGAGAATGATTTAAGTTCTCACCTGTTCATGTCCCAACTCTGACTCGAGCTTATGCTCTCAAAACGTTTCCTTAATTCTGAGACTAAAAAAAAAAAAAAAGACAAAAAGAAAGGCAAAGTGAGAATGGACCGGTGCAAGATAAGTAAATTATCAAAACCATTACAAATACTAAAACATAAATACATAAAACATAGTAAATAGATTTCTGTATGTGTTATATTCTTAAAGGGTTAGTTCACTTTAAAATGAAAATTCTGTCATTAATTACTCACCCTCGAGTCGTTCCAAAACCATAAGAGACACAAATGAAGACATTTTTGATGAAATCCGAGATCCATCTGACCCTTCATAGACTGCAACACAACTCAAATGTTCCCAGATCCAGAAACGTATTAAATACATCAGAAAAACAGTCCATGCTGTCAGATGGCTCTCCGGTTTCATACAAAATATCTTAATTTTTGTGTTCCAAAGATGAACAAAGGTCTTAAGGGTTTGGAACAACATGAGGGCTAGTATAATTACATAACTTTCATTTTGTGTTGAACTAACCTTTTAAACAACGAAGAAAAGAAACAAGTAGTGCTTACGATATACTGCATGATACACAAAATTTGAAACCACTTCGGCACAATCTAATCCTGGTGTTAAACACCAAGTCTTGTTTCATGATAAATCGAATGCCTCCCAGGGATATGAATTTTAAATTCTGTTAACTTGTTCAATTTTGAGAGCTTTTTAGCAATACTAACATTGTCCTACATTAAGACCCAAGAATGAGTGGTAAGCATATAAAAATGCCAATCCCATCCCTTACATTTGTTTTTCAAATAAAATAAAGGATCCTTATATAGTATTGCATCCTGTGTCACTAAATATACTGCCATGCCACTACAGTGACACAATTCCAAAAATAGTCGAGGAGACAAAAGTCCAGTGCGTTATCTAAAACAAAAGCTGCTTACAGTCGTCTGACATTAGCTAGAAGCATGGCTGACTGGCTCTCCACAAAGGTTAGCCAATCGTAGGTGCATCCTCAGTGAATGTTGTTTCAGCTGTATCCATGGAAATGTGACACTCAACTGTGTCCAGTCACCAGGAGACTGAGAAGTGATTGAGAGGAGACCAATGTGTACACACGGCACACTTGTTTCTAACAATGCTTCCTCAGCCTGGTCTCTCTGGGATTCAAAGCAAAGATCTGAGCGATGCAATGAAGACACAGGGTAGGTTCAGTCCCACAGGGCAGGATTTCTCTTTTTGTTACATGTAGGCAAGTAACAGACTTTCAAGACCTTAAGAACAACTAAAGAAAATTTAAGGAATAAATGGAAAAGAACACAATACTTAAAAGTACTCTTAAAATGTAAATATGTAGCTTTCAGAATATTCTGCGGATGTTTTAAAAAAAAAAAAAACATAATAATTTAATTTTTTATTTTAAATCATGAAAGAATATCCCTGATCCCTACCACTAATATATAAAAAAATTAAAATAACTAAATTTACAGTAACAGTAATTATTGTTATTATTATTTTTTCTAAAAGGAGAACACCTACTGTGACCAAATTTACAAAACACACACACACGAAAGAAAGAAAGAAAGAAAGAAAGAAAGAAAGAAAGAAAGAAAGAAAGAAAGAAAGAAAGAAAGAAAGAAAGAAA
>JAUCMU010000021.1:6938153-6955467 GCA_032275025.1 Enteromius treurensis | reverse complement strand
AGAAAGAAAGAAAGAAAGAAAGAAAGAAAGAAAGAAAGAAAGAAAGAAAGAAAGAAAGAAAGAAAGAAAGAAAGAATGGACTTGAAAAGTGGGTGTTTTGACCTAGAATGGAGCCAAACCAAATGTGAGTTTACTAAAACAAAATGTTTAAACTGCTATTTGGCTATCAAATAAATAACAAATAGCCTGTGTGACGTCAACGGATGATTACAAGCACAATAAATTGCTCACCATAAGACCAAGAACATGCATTTAGAAATCAGTTTGGATTTTTTCAATTCAAAACATGCTTTAACTCTTTGTTAAGAGACAAACAATGTGTACTGTATTAGCCCAATGCCAGCATTTATACAACCCAAAACAGTAAAGTCTTAAAGTCTTTTGGAGCTTACCAGAAGCAGGCTGCTCCTGCGAGAGCTCCACAAAATCATGTTCACCCATTTTCTGGACTGGCTTTGGAAGTGCAAACACTTACAAAGTATCTTGGCACTCTCTTTCACACAACTGTCACATTTTCAGGGCCAGTAAGCAAGAGAACTTGCCCGACAACAGGTGGCCCCCCCAGCAGACCAAATATAGGTCATCAGCCTCCCATCCCCCAAACCCAATGACCTCCATATGTCCAGGAACCATCAAAATAATGCTAATTGAAAGAACATACAGTCTAGTAAAAATTTGACTTAACTAGAATTGACTTTACTTTGACTTTAAAATAAACTAGCCTTATATACTTTGTTACTTGCCATTTCAGACTGTTGTTGTCTAATTTGAGCACAGAATGCCTTATGTGACTATTTTAGGGGAAAAAACACCCTAAAATTGAATAGGCTTAAGAGACACAGAACATTTAGTGTCCACAAAGCTTAGTGTGTGACAAAGTTTATGGCAGCTGGTTTAGTGAGAGTCAAACTGAACTGAACTGAAATAATGCCATTATAATAAAAATAAATAAATAAAATAAAAAACACACACAGCTGAAGTGTTCAAGGTGTATATACTGTAGTACTTACCCTTGGGTGTATTTCCTAGCAGACTGACATGTAATTCTTTGTTAGTTCCTTCGTCTTTCTCTTCAAAGAAGAACTCTTTCTGGAAGCTGGACAGAAAGAGAAACCAGCTTGAAATTTCAATATATTTTGCATATAAATGTTTATAACAGAAACAAGAGGCCTCTGAATTGCCTGCTTTTGTTGAAGCTGCACCTGAAAAGGCATCTGAATCTTGGCAGAAATTACACAGTTCCATCCAAAAAAATGTGAAATGCAATATCTTCACATAAAAATGTTATTTTCCACCATTGGAAAAAGTGTTTTTATTACAGTAGTAACAAGGGTTATAAGGTTAAGAAATATTTTCCCAACAGCTAACAATGCCACAGCACCACGCAGAACAAAACAAAATACGTTGGGAGAATAAATACAATGCATTCCATTTAAAACAAACATCCCACATCTCAAATCAAGACTACATCTGGAGGCACACAATGTAGTCCTATTCATTTTTATTCAAGCCTTATACAAGACATTTAAAAAGGCCGCATTTCTGATGGTGTGGATCTTTTCCATTGAGCTTATAAAAGCACTCAAAACCCAAGTTACATAAAAATAAGGATCTTACCTAAGAGCTCGACGTTGTAGTTTGGTATTGCCAACTTTAGGAGATGTTTCTCCTGTGAAGCCTGTGCACACAAAAGAGAGCATAGCCTTCAGACTACAAATACTCCTGCTGGTGACAGGAGCGATCAGCAAAAGTTGTTTCAAAGGCCCCATGCGAAGGGCAGGAACGAAAACAATAGTATCCATTTCATGGATGTCAACATGGTGCTGTGTGCACAGTTAAACAGAATTATTTCTGCATACATACACTCATAGGTACATTTGTACCTATGAGTGATTAAACTGTCTGTAGGCCCTTGTGCTATATGCTTTTCAACAGTTTTGCAAGTCAATGTGACCAAGTAATGCATAAAGTCACGTTTCTTTTACAAAACAACATGCACCATGTAACTGTTTATAAGAAAAAAACAGCATAACAGTGACAATGAATCCTGCACAAAACTAATAATAATAGTCCTTTGATGATATTTTTATATTGTTAGAGCAAATAAATAGACAAAACAATAAATGCAAAATGATTTGATTTTATTCAATTCGATTTTAAAATACTGTTAACACTAATTATTAATACTATTGTTATTTATAATTATTATAATTATTTAAACACACACAAAAAATACATTACATTTTTTGTTGACATTCACTCGATTAAATGTAATTAAATGACTAGTGTTGTGATCCATAAATTCTATGAATAAGCACATGCACATCTGACATCTGAGACTCACCGAGGGATTGGAAGAGAAGAACATGTGTTTCCACTTTACCCACAAATCAATAGTCTGACCACACATTCACCCAAACAGGCCTAACCCTCTTTTTGACATACAAAAACTCAGTATTTAAATATTTTAATCTACAATATGTGGTTAGATGTCATTACCTCCTTCCTGAATCTATAAAAACCAGTTGAGAGAAAGAGAAAGTGAATGAGAGAGCCAACTGATGGCCTGTGTTTTGGTGCGGAGAGAGTTTTCACAGCTGGGATGAGTATCTGCGAAAAACATTCCTCACTGCCTAAAAAAAAAAAAAATCTCACTTTCTCTCACTTCAGAGTCACAGGGCCAATGGACAATGCAACATCAACCGAAGGGGGATGGAGAGAGAGAGAACAGTAAAGTTTTGGAAGGAAAGAGAAATGAGGCTAAACAAAGGGATTTGTGCTGCTATGCATGATACAAGATGTTTTTTTAGCTTCAAAGAATAGAGAAATGAAAGCAAAATGACATGTTCTGGTACCCTGCATCTTCTTGTGCCATATGTTACGATGTGTTATTGTTGCATTCTGGGATAATTCAACTACAAAGCCATTGCCGTTCAAGCAAACCAAGTGATTCATGATTGCATTGTTAAAAAATAAAGCAATGACTGATTTTCCGATATCCTCACTAAATTAACACTACAGGGTAAGTGAAAAGTTATTGACAATGTTTCCCAGAAGCAGGAACGACAACACAAACCCATCATGGAAACTGACAGTTCGTAATGCAGATAAACTGGACTGATCGCTAAAATGATCGTAAGCACTAATTATGCGCATTGCATGGCCTTGTTGAGAGCACCCACTGCTAACAGACATGCATGGAAATCCACAACACCTTGGCTCTGTGCCCGCTTAAGTACAGATGCTAATCAGACACAGTCAAGTGCGACATTTACCACACTTTCAAAAGGCACGCATGTTATTCCACAGGCCTGAGACACACCAAAATACCTCTCCGATCTACAACAAGCATCATGTAAAAGCTGACTGCATAGCTCTGAAACTTGTTCAGGTTCATTTTGTGTTTCAGCAGATCACACACCTGTTTTCCAGTACAGTCAGTACCAAATCATCTGGTGACTGATAAACTTGCATGACTGTAGGGTTCAGTCACTGATACCTCGCATTAGTCGGAGTAGAAGCACATGGAGGAGTTACAGCTGAAGCAAGTCATAGCCTGTTTGGTCATATGATGAAATCATAAACCCAATGCTCTCAGGCACATTTAGAAATTATTAACCACAATGCAAGTAAAATAACTGAAAAGTTATCTAAATAGTTATTGTAACTGTGCAGAAAGGCTGAAATCAATCACAT
This sequence comes from Enteromius treurensis, assembly GCA_032275025.1. Taxonomy (NCBI): domain Eukaryota; kingdom Metazoa; phylum Chordata; class Actinopteri; order Cypriniformes; family Cyprinidae; genus Enteromius; species Enteromius treurensis. The sequence goes on along the minus strand of JAUCMU010000021.1, from coordinate 6,951,771 downwards.
TTTAACAAATATACACTGGCATTTAAAAGTCGCTCCAGGAAGTGCTCACCAAGACTGCATTTATTTGGTCAAAACTACATAAAAAAAAAATAAAAAATAAATAAAATAAATAATATATATATATATATATATATATATATATATATATATTTTTTTTTAAACAATAATAATAAACAATAATACAGTAATTTATAAAATTACAAAAGATTTTTATTTCAAATAACTGCTTTTGATCAACCGAGTTCATCCGTACTGAATTAAAGTATTTATTTACTTTCAAAACTTACAGTACTAACCCCAAATGCTTTGAATGCTAATGATCTAATAAATATTCATAATGAATTTGAATACTTAATTATAAAATTTAAGTACAATTTAAAAAAGCTAGGTAATTGCATGATTTGCGTAGTTTTATCAGTTTAAATGATTAGTTGTCATAGAAAACTCAAGCCATTAAATAATAAAAAAAAAAAAAAAACTTAAACTGGAAAGCAGAAGGCCAAAATGTGGCAGTCAGGTGCTATTGTAGGACTTGTCGCATCTAATATAGGATTAGTCTTCAAGAGAATAGGATTAGTCGGTGTGACAAGAAATGTGCCATCACGCATAAGTAGGGCGACACTTCCACTAAATCATGATGTTTAAAGCATGTTTTAATACTAGTTCAACTCCTTAAACATTCTTCAATGCCTTCAAACGAGTGTAAAACTGTCATTTACAGATTCACAGACAGAAAGAAAGATCTTAAGAGTCTTAAATGAGACAGCTGGTGTCTGCACTCCAGGAAAGGGTGAATTAGGTGACAGGAATCTCTAAAACCCATTCATGTATTTACTGTACGCATTAACCCATTTACATTTAATTATGATAGAATACTTCCACAATGACTGAAAACAAACTAAACATTTGGATGAAAAAGATCAATTATATTCATCTGGATGCAGAGAAAAGACACAAACATCTGCTATATACTGTAAATGTGCAAATGCACCACTTAACTAAGAACACACAGGATAAATGGAAAAGCATGTGCTGTTGCGCAAGTGCACCGACCAAAACAAAACCATTAAAAGGCAACAGTTGATTTTTTTTTAAACTGACTAACAGGCACATCTGCAGAATTTAAACTATTTAAAGCATTTGCATCTAAACCAAAAAATGCAAAAGACACTTATTCTGTTTCATAATGCGTCAGTTCTTCTCATTTTGAATCAGCGAGTTCTTGTCCTGAATACTTAGGTCCTTGGAGGCTCTGGTACCATTTAAACCTAAGCAGCATTTGGTGGGCCGGTCCCATTCCATCCCACCCCAACAGCCATTTACTCACCTTGGCACAACTTGACATGGTTGATGTAGTTGGAGATCCAAGGGTTCCGGTACATGTTTATAAAATAAAGGAGTGGATGACAGATAAGAAAAGAAAGTGACCAAAACAAAGGGAGGGGGGGTTGTGAAGGACCAAAGAGAGGAAGAGTGAGAGAGGACTGCAGAAAGGCAGCAGTGTCTGAACTGCAAGGTGATGCAGAGTTAGCTGCAGCAGCAGTCCTGGGACAGCCAGAGAAGGAGGTGGAGAGAAAGAAAGAGAGAGAGAGAGAGAGAGAAATGCTGCGAGAGGAGGAGGAGGAGAACTGTATCTCTCCAACACTATGACACTATGCTGACGGAGAGCCTTTTGCGGTCTGCATGGCTACTGCTAAATGCTAGCAAGGTAACTACGGTGCTAATGCTGCTCGCTGCTAATCAGATTAACAACACTGAGGCTGAGGATGAGGGGAGAGAGAGAGAGAGAGAGAGAGAGAGATGTATAGAGTGGGGAAGACAGCAGCTGCATACAATGGATGTTTGTTTAGCTTTTAGGACAGCTGAAAGGGTGAGAAAGTAATAGAAGATAAGAGTCTCAAAGGAACTAGAAATTCCACTCATCTCTGAGCAATGACATATGTGTGGTACCGAGAGAAAGAAAGAGCGGAAAAGCAAGATCTCTGCCACGGGGAACGCAACTTGCCAAGTCATATTGTTGTGCTAAGTGCTCAAAGGAGGAACAAAATAATTGATGACGTGTGTAGTAGAAATATCATTCGACTCATCAGGTCTTTCCAATATCAATAGAAGATGCTGTGTGTTAAATAGGTTTGCATTTTTCAGTTTTCCTATCCTGGTCCCTGTGGTGTAGGAAAAAAACAAACTTCCTTGCTTGAGTTTCTTCCCAGGAATAACGATGAGTTTTAAAAGAATGACTATCTGACAAAGCGCACCTGTTAGCTCCGGGGTTCAAATGGGATAAAGTATCCAAACGGGCAGCCAAACTCAGAAATTCTCGTGTAATAAAGTCACCCATCTGTGAGGAAGACATTGACTGGTGAGGAATGGAGGAAAAGTTGAAAGTGTAAAGAGAGAAGGTCAAATAATGGATAGTAGTAAAAATAAGGCAAGTCAAGTCACAATTGTATATTTTTTTATACTGCAATTTTTTTACAATTTCAAATGATTTAATATTATTTTTAAAATATTAATTAAATCCTGTTCTTATTATCATCATCATCGCAGCTTAACATTATTGTAAAATAGCTTTTTTTTAAAGTTCAAAAGAACAGTATATTTGAAGCAGAAATCTTTTGTAATATTATCAATGCATTTTCTGTCACTTTTGAACAATTTAATGCATATTTTGGTGCAAGAACTAAAAGGCTTTACAATATTTTACATTTTGTAAAACTGTACATTTCATACGATTTTGCCATTAAACCCATTTTTGCACAATGTCCTTACACCACAGTTATTGTCAAATCAATTTTCCTGTTATTATATCAGCTTACAGAAGTGAACTAAATCTTAGGATAAACAAATAACTGAAGTCAAGCTTTCCTAATGTTATGATATAACAAACAATCAAAGACGTCACAGGAAACACTTACAGTCAAACTAATGGCAATAGCTAAACTGTATTAAGCCTCTAAACCAGGACTGAGAACCACATTCTCCTGCTGTGAGAATGAATTATAAATGGGCATTATAAAAAAGACTGAGGGAGGCAGTATGAAGCTCACAAGTCATTGGACAACAAGAAACAGGTCAGTGAGTAATACAGAAAGAGTAGACAGCAGTAGAGAGACTTAACCTCAGTGTGCATTCAAGCAAGCATCAGAATGCCATTTGCCCTGCACTATTTCTGGACTATTATCCTGACTACAATGTTTCCATTGCAATACTTATCATACTCGTCCACCCACAAACAAACGCCCTTAAGGATGGCCTGAGACCCATCAAAAATCAAGAATGTGTCAATGAGTGTCTGAAGTGGCCTGAGAAACCAGCTGTTGTTCTTGACACAATCATAGAGATCAGACTTCATCTCAGACCATGATTAGAAAAATCAAAGACATTCCAGAAACTGAACTAATATCTAAAATAATCAGCACTTGAGTCTCCGTCAGGGTCTAACTAAAGGCTGAAAAGGGATGACATCACCGCGTGACACTCGAGGAGGGCATGTGCACTGCCTTGTCATTACAAATAATGTAATCTACTAGTTCCTCTGAGACTGGTTCGCTTTCTCAGATGACGAATAGCACAAATATGACATCATCTCCCTTGATCCAAAACACACCATCTAATGACACCGTGTTATGCACATGTGCTCAGTATTTACAGCTCAAACTGTTGGGCTTGGATTAGCACCATCTGCACGCTACAGTAGTAAATAAAGATTAAAGTGGTAAATGGTGACAATAAACTCAAGCAAACAGAAATAAAGAGGAATTATTAGACAAATTAAGTCAAAAGACCATGCAGTGGGTCTAAGCTTAAATCCAGAGATTAAAAAAATATTAAATTAATCACTTCAGCATAAGAATGAAAAACAAAATCATAAATCTAAGCAAAGAGACTTGGCCGCAGTTTGATTAGTTGAATTTCAGCATCTATCAAACGGGCTATAACTGAAAACATCAAATTTTCACAATTATATATATATATATAAAATCATTTTAACAATTAATTAAAGTCTGGATAGATAGAGTCCTCTAGACGTGTTTCTGGGCTCTCTTAAAGTTAACATACTCCAACTCCAAAGCCTGCGCCAGAACAACACTACCTGGAAGTAGTTTAAGCTATTCGGACTGTATGTTAATTCTGCAGAATGTGATTAATATGCAAAAGAAATCAGGCTGGATCAGTAAATCAATGCTTCTCCCCCATAACTGATGTAGCAGAAGAATGAACTGATGACCTATAGCTGCAGTCTGCTCCATTTAACCAGTATGACTACAGTGCTTGAGATATGATCCAATTCTAGAGATTGGGAGGTGACTGGTAAACAACATGGGGTCCTGTTTCAACCACTCATTGGTCACCTGATTTGGATCAGCAGTATGCAGCAGGACAAGGTCAGAAAACTGTCCACTCATTCCACCTCACATTTACCTAAAATTACCACGCACACAAACAACAAACACACACACACACCCCTAGCTCGGTCCTAAAAAGGGAATGCATTTTCTGAGTGGCTGACTCTAGGTCACCGCTTTTTTCTTTCCCTTGTCTGAATAGCTGGGCTGTGTCAATGATGTGACTGTACCTTTATGTTGAAAGCAATAGGAGGTTGTGTGTGTGTGTGGGCCCAACGCATAACCCTCCCTGAGTATTTAGGGCACCAACGACAAGTCACCTTCTAAAGAAAGCCAACAGATTCAGCCATGGCTTTCAAACCCAGCTTACAGAAAATATAAACAAGCGCCAGTATGTACATAAAAAGAATAATAGTCTCACAAAAAATATTTTCATTGTTGCTATAAGGGCACTAAAGTTCAAAAGTTTGAACTCTGTAAGATTTATTTCTTTCAATACTTTTATTTAGCAGTGACGTATTAAATGGACCAAAAAAGACACTAAAAAGGTGAACTGTCGCAAGATTTCTTTGCCATAAACTCATTTGAACGTTCTATTTTTCAAGAAATCCTGAAAAAAGCATAACTGTTTTCAACATTGCAAATAAGAAGAAATGCAATAAATCAGTATACCAATAAATTAGCATTCCAGAAGAAATCCAATAAATAAGCATATTGGAATCATTTCTGATGAATCATGTGACACTGAACATGTGACACTGGAGAAATAGCTGCTTTTTATATATATATAAAAAAAAAAAAGCATTTTAAAAATGTTAAAATTAAAAAACGTTACTTTAAATCGTAACATTTTTTCACTACATTAGTGTTTTTACTTTATTTTTGACCAAATAAATGCAGAGCAAACACTTCCACAAAAAGCCTTCTGAAAAAGCAGAGTTCACATGCATCAGAAGTATGTCTTTAAGAAGCGGTCAACTTAAAAACAGTTCAACTTTTTAAAAAGCCTCTCAAGCGTCCTGTGTTCTGTTCCATTCGATGCGTTCAAATCTCTTTTAAATACAAAACGTGTGCAGATGTTTTTAGTCTTTGATATCACCAGGCTTGACAAATTTGAGAAATGCTCTGAGCTAAACACCCTGTCGTGACGCATGTGAATTTTACTGTGCATTGACAGAAAGCACAGAAAATCATCCTTAAGCCAGATAATAAGTCATTGTTAGCCATTTAAGCTTAGCTAAAGCTGGAGCGAGTATATTTAGCATTGGGCTAGTTAATTTACAGCAAACACGTAAGCCTGTCATACTATTAAGGACTACAGACACAAATACTCATTCAATGGAAAATGATATTGCGGTGTGGAAATGGAGTTAAAATATTTACATAGCTTAAAAGCTTATCCAGCAGTACAGAATGTGTTTTCACGTCCTAATCTGACTGCATATGGATACAAGCATAAAAGCCTAATTTCCTCTTCTGACCTCATGTTGTACAAAAAATATTGTTTGTAATGTGTATCTGCCATTTGTGGGGGTCTATTTTGGTCAAAGTGATGGAGGGAGAGCAGGTGGGGTCACTGGACAGCTGTTGCGCATGAGGCTTCAATATTTAGGCTTACTGCCCACACACACACCATTAAAGGATGAACAACTCAGCAAAAGAAAGTGCTCAGAAAAACACTATGGCTGTGTAACAAAAACCCTTAGATCAATGACGCATTGTTTTTTATTTATTTATTTTTATGTCTAATGATCTAGAAAACATTCAGGACAAATATCAAATAAACATGCAAATAAAAATATTTATTGTAACCACAGATTAAAAATGTGTTATTTAATATATTTAAATGTAATAAATAATAATGACTTTTAATTGATTTAAATATGAAAATGTACAAATTTGCTCCCTAGAACCCATTAGTACAACATAATTGAAAATTTAATAAAATAATTTAATTACATTTTAATATTTAAATCAATTAAAAGTCATTATTTGCATGTCATGTGCGGTGCTCCGTACAAATGTCATTAATTAATAAAAAAGAAAAAAAAGTGACATTTATAAATAAATCTATTCCTTTAGCCACTCCTTCAGACACTATTTTTATATACCCAGTGGAACCAGCAAAATAAAGTACAAGTACTATGCTAAAGAGCATTCACAGTAACTCCAAGCAGATCAGTTAATACACACGATTTGCCTAAAGTAAGTCATAGAGAGAGTTCAAAGAATTCGTCAGGAATGGGAGGTAACAAATGCCCTTTAGGATTCAATACCACTTAGTTCAGCATCTATATAAGCACTTTGTCACTGTCTTTCCATGTCTGTCTCATATCAAAGATCACTCAGTCTTAATGGAAACTGCAGTCTCTCTGACCTCTCAGTCACTGATACTGACCCACTTTACTTACAGTAAGAAACCAGATATACTGGGATTCTGGGTATATTTATTGGGTTTACACAGACTAAAGCACAGACTACATAGGAAACACAATTCTTTAAAATTACATGCTTTTTCATAATTCAACTTTTCTGATACTTAAAGAAAAAAAAAAAGTAAATTATAGAATGAATGAGAACGAAAATAAAAGATAAAATACGTCCAAATAACTTACTGTAGCAGTAATGCTTGTATCAGACGTGCCTCACTGGGGAAAGTGGACTACATTCACTGCATTTCAATCAGGGAAGGGTTAAATACAGAGTAATACTCAGGACAGATGTATTCGCTGCTCTTCCAAAAGAGATGTTTCAGCTCTGGAGAAAGTCAGAGAGCAAACAAGCAACAGGATGAGGGGAGGACAGCAGAAGTGCCATGTGTTACTGGCACACACACACACACACACACGCACGCTCTCCTTTACTGTCAATCACACCCCTTCTACAGGAGTACTGTGTGGCAGCTAAAGCTTCATTGGAAGACAGACATCAGAGGTTTTTCAAATATAGCACGGTGCTTTCCCAACACAGTCATGCCATAGCAAGCCTGAGAGTAGTAGAAATGTGATCCTGTGACATGAAAGCACAAGGACAAAAAGACGTTTGACACACTGATGTGATGTGTTCGTGAGCTAAAGCATGAATGCAGATCATAGTAACAGAAGAACGGAACGAAACATTGCAGGGGTACAAGGTTTTATAAAGAGTCGACATGAAAATAACAAGAGATCACACTGACATACTGTATGCTGATAATACAACTTCATACAACTGAATAAGAAATTTAATTAAAGTGAATATAAATTTGAGAATACGGGTCTAGATAACACAAATCAAATGCATCTCTTGATGTGTCCACTGTGTTTGTGATTGCAATATTTTTTATGTTATTATGGGGCTTTTATGCTGAACATATCAGCATTTAATTGATCAAAAACAATGTAAAATAGCCGTTTTATTTCGGTGATGGCAAAGCTGAATTTTCAGCAGCCATTATTCTTCAGTGTCCCATGATCCTTGAGAAATCATTATAATAAGCATACTGGTACGCAAAAAAGCATCTATTAATTGTTTTTGTAGAAACTAGGACACTTTTTGTCAGTATATATAAGAAATTTCACCCTATTCACTTTATTTTGATGGTCCCCTTTGAACAGTCTTTAAATAAATTTGTAAGTAAGACAATAAGTAACTTTGCAAGTACATGTCAACTTATTCTAACCTTAACCCTACCAGTCTACTAGTACTCTACCGTGCTCCAATGAGAGTTTGCAGATACATGGTTCATGTTATTTAAAGTCAATAAAACATGTTAAACGGACCATCAAAATAAAGTGAAACCAATTTCACAGAGGCAAAAAAAAAAAAGGGAAGGGAAGGGAAGGTATTATCCAAGTCGTTTCCTCTCTATACAAACCCAATGTGATGTGTACACTAAACCAAGAGAGGAATCTCTGGAGATAACATGATGATAGTGTGCAGGACAGAGTCTGGGTGTCAAGGTGAGATAAAACAGACCACGGCTGTTTAAGATTACTGCGTTCTGCAAGAGTGAGGAGTGAAGATTAACAGCAAGTGAGTGTTTGAGAGATAGACACATCACACGTAATACACAATGAAAGAAAAAAAAGCCAAGATCCTCACCTGTGCTGAGCTCCTGAAAGAGATCAGAGCTCCACCTAGTGCCCCTTCTCAAACCCTCACACACACACAGATACAAATGTTTTTCTTTACATTTCCCTACTGTGCTCAAAACGCACTTATGCAATTAAGTAAACAATTCAACGGTAACCTTTGAGGAAAGTTAACTTTGGACTCAATTAGTCAACAGCCTGGGCATTTATCCAGCATTTTACAAGTCAGATTGTTTTGTGGACACACTCAATAGGGGACATAATTGTTTCCCATTATTTTATACAACAAAAAACACTTAGCATTAAACTATGAAGTATACAGAATGTCCTCATTTAGATAAGTAAATACACGTTTGTGGTTATGCAGATCCCATCAAATAGTGATTAAACTGATGATGGCTTACAGGGTAAAAACCAAAACACATCAATAAAGTCCAGTTTTTGTCTTAACACTACAACAGTAACTTTAAAAACAGTAATTTTTCATTTTGTGGAGTTGCACTAAATTGTGAAACGTCATTGGTACGAAATGCGACTCCTAATCAAGTTATATATTAAACAATAAATTATAATGAGAATGTGTTGTATAATTGCCCACAGGTCATTTTTATCTTACGTCCGATAACTACAGTGCTTGTACATGTTGTATGCAAATAGTAAGTAAAACGAGCAAAACTCGTTTTTTTCAATGCAACAAACACTAACACTCAACCACTGTGTAATCAACACCTTGTAAATTTAGCTGCAAAGAAGTCAGTCATCCAGCACTACGAAATCAACATGTTATTCTGCTTGGCTTTTATGGCTCAAAATACTTTTTTTTTGCAGCAACCTTGGAGCCCCGAATCAAATTTCTCAACTGTAAGATTAGGCAAAGCAAATTTGGCATAGGATGCATATTTATAGGAGAGAGGGAACAATTCCCCAACATCCTTTACTCACATACACACTTTATCAGAGAGAAAAATGAGAAACAAACATGCTTGTGTATGCCTCATTAAAATGGGCAAAACCAGAGGAGGCTCTAATACATTTCTTAAGCCTCACTAGTAGTCACTACCAAGCTGAACAAAAAGAAACCAGACTAAAAGCAGAGCCATGCATGAACATAAAAACATAAAACCAAAGAAAATAACAATAAACAGCCCAAGATAGAGATTTCTGGATAACAAAACATCTGCATAAGACAAACAAAGATATTATATGTTATGCCAAAGCACTTTACCTCTCAATATGCTCTCTCCCTTCAGCATTTCTTTCTTTGCACCTGGACAGCAGAGTAAAAACTAGGAGCCTTTAGACCATGTACTACTGACAGAAAGACGATCCATCTAAGAAGAAGTCATTGTAGAGACCAAAATGGGATGGTCTGGGAAGGACAGGACAGCCCAGCCCAGCAAACTGAAAAACACTTGACATGTACCCAAAACCATGATGTGGTTTCACACCGGAGAAGCTTTGCTACCACAGAGTGTTTTTGTTAGAGGTTAACACTTTATGACTGGTAGGGTGCAAGAGAGTAAATCTGGACGAGGGTTTTAGGCCATCAGGAAGAATATCAAGCACGGTACCCACATACAGAGAGTGAACCATGCCAAAGTTCCAACGGCCGCCTCCAAACCTTAGACACAAAAGGATAACGAAAAGCTGGCCAACTCATCAAAAACTCAAATGAATGGAGAGAACAGTTCATTAGAGTGCTCCAATGTTGATAGCAACATAAAACATTATGAAAAACTTTAATGAGGGAACCAAGTGGGTCACGGTAAGAAAACATTTCGTATAAATAACATGGACCAATGCCAGTTGGTCCATCTGCCCAGACACACAATGAGTGTAGCCTCTTTACTCATTAGGACATCTGTATCTTCCTGCGTCAGCAACAAACTGAAAACTGCTTTTGCCAAAGACAACATGAACAAAAAAGCTCAACGGTTACAAATGAACAAACATGCAAGGACACTTAAGCTTCACTCTCACCAACAAAATCATATAATAATCATTATTGAAAGGTCATTATATAAATCATGTTATATCGTTTTATTTTTGCTTAAATCCCAAATATGTAAAAATGCATAAATAAATACATATTCCCCCAGTTTCACAGACAAGGCTTAAGCTAGTCCCAGACTAAACTGCATGTTTGAGCTGTCTCAGATGAAGATATCTTGCTCTGACATATCTTAAAACATGTCTGTGTCATTGTTCTGTGTTAAGATGCACACCTGTAAGATTTTCTTATGAGGCATTTTTGTAAAAGTTGCTCAAATATCACAATTTAACCCAAGCTTAGTCCTGGCTTAAGCTAAGCCCTGGTTGTGAAACCGGGCCTATATGTTTTATTTCAGTGGTTTATTGTATGCATACTGTACACTGAATTTAATCGGAGTAAGATCCCATTTTAAATGTGTATCTATGCATTAGGATTATTTTTTGTTTACTAAATCTACAAACTATTAAAAATGTTCCCTAAAATAAATAAACATTATAGCTTATTATAATATAATATTCAATATAATATACATTATATTGCCAAAAGGATTGGGTCACAGATCTGAAAACTCATCACCAAACACCAATGACTTGTACATACGCTATATGGACAAAAGTGTTGGGACACCCCCTTCTTTAGATCAGAAAAAGGAACTTCCAAAGCTGTGGCAACAAAGATGTAAACATAATGCATGTGTTTACTAATTGTTTTTCTATCTTTTTATATTTTTGGAAGTGTCTAAAATAACTCTGCCCATATGTACAAGTCATTGGTGTTTGGTGATGAGTTATTGGCTCAGAGTCTGCATTTAAAGTAATGCCAGAGGTGTCCAGCTGGCATTATGTCTTTGCTCTCTGCGGACCAGTCAAGTTCTTCCACAGTGACAATCATTTCTTATTAAACCTTGCCTTATACAACAGAGGCATTGTCATGTTAGAATAGGAAAGGTTCCTGTCCAAACTGATTTTATAACATTAGAAGCCCAGAGTTCCCTAGAATATCATTTTAGGCATAAATATTTAGGTTTGCACTCATGGAAATTGCTGAAGTAGTCAGATCCATTTATCGGACGGGGGTGACCCAATACTTTTGGCAATATAGTGTAGTGTATTCCTTATGCTGATAAATTTTGCGTGCGGGAGATCGGCTTAAACCCCTCGTGCCCCCTGGAGCGGGAGAGGGGGCTGAGGAGGGAATACGAAACGAGATGGGGAAGGGAAGGAAGTGAGCTTAAGTAGGAGGCTTGTAGTTTTGATTGGACAAAGTAGAAAATAGATTGACTGATTAATGCGGTGCCAGCCATGTCGGCGCTCCTCCTGAGACTTGTTTAACAACATCACAAATAAAAAAGTGTATTTATTTATTTTACTTTTTAATGTTCTACGGCAACATTTCAAAAAAAAAAAAAAATAATAATATATATATTAAGCGCATAGACAATCAGGCGATGGTCAGAAATCCTCGAGACTAGTTCATTTTGACCGAACCGTTACTGTGGCAAGAAAACGGTCATACAAACCGAACCGTGGGCTCACTGTACCGTTGCATCCCTAGTGTCTATAAATATACACAAAGTATGATTTGAATGTATAAATGCATATCCATATAATTTATATATAAATATATATATATTTAATATATAAACATAACATGTTTTTCTTAACTGTATTCATGTATGTGTTTGTTTATAAAAAAATATACACAGTACACACACATGTTTTGTAAGCGAAAACCTTTTTTTTTTTTTTTTTAAGAAGTAATTCAACGCGATTAACAAAATAATTACTAAACTACAAAATATAAAACTTAAAAGTGAAAACAGACAGAACATATCAAAATAATAAAACAGAAAATATTGAAATATAAACTAATATATTATAAATGCATATAACAGAAAATATCAAAATATTAACAAAACATTTGTAGTAAGCTGTTTTTAAACAGCATTAGTGCAACTTGGAGATAAATCTGTGATTCAGTGTTGAACTGCTCCACCTGCTGGACATGAACACAGTTATCAAACAGTCCCAGAGTGCTGTGCATGGAGTGACAAAACAGTGTGTCATGGATGTGTAATGTGTAATTCCTTCATCCTTCGCTTCATTACTAGTACTGAGACTTTGACCTCTACTCAAAAGTAGCCTCTGTATAGTGTGTGTCCAGAGAATCTTAAACCTCTTCTTCATCAGATCAGATGATTGACCATCATTTGTCAGCTGGGAGTCTTTTTCCTCCTTTTGAGCATGATCAACCTTGTGACTTACATCACTATTCTTTTCCCAGACCCTGATTTGTGTGTGTGTCTAATGTAGGTCAATTGTGTTTGTTTTGTTTTGTACTGTCTTTCTCTCTCTCTCTCACACACACACACACACACACACACACACACACTCACATTTTCTGCAGTGCTTTAGTTTCAGACTAGAGTGCAAATGCTTCAATGTTGCTTGTTTTGTTCTGTAATCAAAAACAGATCAAAAATCGATAGACTGGCAACCTTATGAATAATTTGAACAAGTATAGTAATTTTGTCATGTTTTTGGATTGATATTGACCTAAACTGAGCATAAGCAGGTTTTTGTTTGGTTTGGGCCATCAAGGAAAGACTGCTGAAAGTTTAAGTCTATATTGTGTTTGTGTGTTTAGCTGAGCGTTTTGGTAAGAAGCTAGAGGAACTGAGGCGAGAGCGAGTGACGCTTAAGCCTGGTTTGCCATCCAGACATCAAGAGGTCACTGGATTTCTGGAGCGTCTCAGAACGGCCGTTCACAGCATCATCCACAGGACAGACACACACTGCAGGTTGACTGTTTGATTTAAAAATGCAGATTTAAAAACATCACTTTAAGTTACTAAACCTGTGTTCAGAATTGTAAGCACTGTAATTTAATGATTCTTTATTTTTATCTATTTATTTATTATGTTTTTTTTTTATTCTCACTTTTTTCTTTATTTGTGAGTGTGTGTGAAGTCTGAGATAATATTGTTTACTCAAAAAATCCTTAAAATTAAATTTAATAAAAAAAATACCCCCTGCGGTCGGCAAACGCATACATGCGTTTTGAGGTGTCTTCTCCAGATGGCGCCAATAAGCACTTCAATTACACATTGAGTTCTGAACGTACAGATACGAGCAATACATCAATCGAATCTGTGAAGGGTCTACTTTAATTTGTATACACATATAACAACAACACAACTTTGTGCA